>PVIA01006136.1:0-102268 GCA_004024845.1 Tonatia bakeri
TTTTCACATCTAGGAAAGGGAAGGTCACTTAATGGTGGGAGGATCATGTCATCTACCAGCCTTCAGTCACAGGTTACATGTGACTGACTAATGCCAGCCCACGCCAAAGCTGTTCAGGCAAAGGAACATTGTCTCCAAGAAAGAGAAAGAAAGATTTTCAGGCAGATGGACAGTGTAAGAATAAAAAATTAGGCTACAGTCTTCATTTATTCTGTTCATAGGCATAACCAAAAAAAAATCTGCAATGTATTTTTAGCAACTTGATGGTGAATGAATGGATTTTACACTTTCATTTGAATCAGAACTAAGTTAAATAAAATCCCAATACTACGATCATCTTCTCAGAATCACTTGTCATGAGTCTACCTGTCAATATATTCTCCTTCCTTGCAAGATACATGATAATCTCATTTAAAATCATAGAATTCCATGACACCCAGAAGGGTGACACAGTTCCTTGCTATTTGCTGTTGTAGTATTATGCCTGAGTGATTGCTTATCCACAGCGACTTCACTGTTTTATGTTATCAGATTTCTGAACAAACATTTCAGTTTATTTTTAGATCACTCTTTTGGGGGGCAGATTGAGATTTATAGATGCATTATTTCCAATATCCAGGGATCAGCATTTACAAGAAAACAAGAAAACAAAACCGTCAAATCATTCTCAAGCCCCACCTCTACTAATCTCTACTATCTGGCTTGTAAGTGAGGGTAGCTGTAAATCAGTATATCTTAAAGTATTGTGTTTTGAATTACATGAATAGAAAATGTTGCTTGACATAAACAAAAACTCTGAGATATCATACAGAGTATCTAAACATGCAGACCCTAAGTGTTTATACCAATCTTCATTCAAAAATAGAAACTCAAATGTCTCACACCTTAAGCATGTTGAGTATATTCTAAGAGAATCAGTTTTTCAAGGGATTTATCATTTGAGGTTTTCATTCTACATTCACCTAGAGAGTAGATTTCCAGAGAATTCAAACATATTAAGTAGTCTCAATCTCAGAATATCAAAAATAAAGTTAACGTAACCACTGAGCAGTTCAATCAATGGCAATCGCTGAGGAAGACTAAGGGCTTACAGACTAAATGAAATGCATTGAGAATTGCTTATTAATGATCAGAAGGAAGGGGATGCTCACAAGAAGGGATGCATTTTTGAGAAAGAGGTAGGGAACATGAAACCAGGCAAGGCAGGACAAGGGCAAGGACAGAGAAGAGAGTGGCAAGTAGCCAAATGGTAAAATCAAAATAAAGAAAAAATACTGTCAGAGATCAAGAGTGAGAGTGGGAAAGTTGAGAACTATCTACAAGGGAGAAAATTCTTAGTGTAGCGACCAACAAACTGATACACCTTGGTGGCCTCTTACCAATTTACCTTTTGCTATCCTGAAAGGCACATGTAAAATAAAATACCTCTGAAATCCAGTGTCCCATTTAGTGCATTACTTTAAGAAGGTGAAGATAAGAAAATTTTAGACTGCATATTTTATTATTTAATCTATTTCTCACAATATTACATTTATAATATTATGTAAAATAGCAACATTAAAGGTACAACAGATCAGATTTGCTGCAGATAATAAATGAACTAAAGCCACTGCATGCTATAAAATGCCATCTTTTTCTAACAGTGGACTACTGGTTTTAGACTAAAATGTTGCCCCAAATGACCTAGCACAAAACTGACATGGGAAGAAATTCTCTTGCTGGTAGAAGGAAGCTCAGTTTTTAATCTGTGAAGCTCTAATCTTTACTGAGAACTGAAAGACAAAATTTGATCCAGCCTTCAAGGGTGAATTCATAAAATAATGAACTTTTCAATGAGCAATTTATCAAATTTACAGACATGTATTTACTAAAACTTAGTTTATTTTAGCTCTCTAGAAAAATTTTAGTTGCAAACATGAAAGGAGCTAAGACTCTGGGTTTCTGGGGCCTTCAATTGCTCCCTGTTCTTCAGTCTCCCCTGTGTGGGGTGCACAGCCCAGACTGTGTTGTGTCTGGCTTCAGGGATGAAGCAGAGAGCTGTGAAACCATCTCACTAGATCTGAATCATTGTAAATGCTATAAAGTGTTAAAATATGTTTTATTAAGTAGGTAAATTTGGTCACTTCCAAAAATTTGGGGGAAAATCCTAAACACAATAAAAATTTACAAAAATCACTTAAAAATATTAGAAAGATATAAGTATAAACTGTTAAACTTCTATATTAAAATTAGTTATAGTCATAAAAAGAAAATAGTTGTAGAATATATTCAAGAGCAGTAGAGTAGTAATCATACACACAAAAAGAACATTCCATAAGAATAAGCCATTCTATGACTGGCTTTTGAAAAATGGAAAATTCTCTCAAACTAAAAAAACTATTTGATTGATATTTCATAAGAAATATATACATAAGAAAATGTATTCATATTAATTATTCAATAAGATTATTTCTCAAAATAAATTATTAGTAAACTTTAAACTTGGTGAATTCTGCAAATTGGTCATTTGGCAAATGGAGTCTTCAGAGAATTACGTTTTCACCAACAGGACCACTTTAGCTTTCTTAAGATGACATTGTGTTTGAAAAACTCGAAATAATTGGCAACATTTAAAAGTCAAGAAATTTCTTGGAAAGCTCTGAATTATTATACTACTTCTGGAAGACTCAAAAATCTGCCACACTGAACCTACATTTTTATACGGTTGTGTTAGCTGGGATGGAATATGGACCCTCCCTTCAGAGGGGCCAGTGGTAGGGTGATCACACAGCCGCTGGGCTCGTTGGAGTCCTGGTTTGTGCCTGTTTTCCTGGTATAATTTTTAGTGATGCCCACTTTCACTAGTATAAGTGTCCAGTTTGATGGATAAATTATGTAGGTCATTCTTGTTAGTGATCTTCAGTTCTCTGTAGCTCTAAGACACCCTTTCAATTGGCCTTCTTTGCACACCATCTGCCTTGGCCTGTAAGCACTTGAACGTATTATTCCTGCTCTACTAACCCCCTGTCTAGGGAATGTATGTAGAAATATATGGCTATTTCTTCATTAGTGATGGATAAAAAGGCTTTGTTGTGCTTTCTCCTTTATGCTACCTCTTACACAGCATGGTTTTAACTAAAGATTCTGTGTGATATTGTTTATTTTTGACTTATGGATTTTCACTATAGGAGGCATAACATTATCATTTTAACTACAATACTAAGTGCACACTTTCATATTTACCTTTTAACCAGGGTTGCACTAACAATTTCATGTAATATCTACTTACTGATAAAGCTAAACAGTTATCAACTACCAATTCCAAAACTAGCTAATTTAATCTGCAAACCCCAAGCTGCTGCTTGGCATATGCCAAGCCCTGTGCTAAACACTGAGCATACAGAAATGAAAGACATTATGCCACTCATGTTATTATGAGTCACTAGTTCTTATCCCAAAATAGTCAGTCTTGGCTTTTGTTTGTTTGTTTCTTATCTCTGCATATTTTTTCTTATCTTACCATCTTTTTTATGAAGATGGTGCCAAATGATGTGAGTGTGTGTGTGTGTGTGTGTGTGTGTGTGTGTGTTGGAGGAAGAGGAGCCGATCTGAGCAAAGACATTCTACTTAATCCCATATACTTTTGTATGCATAGAAACAAAGAGATGCTAAAGAGCTAAGCTACTCGCTATTTCAGGTAAGGCCTCAGAGGTTTCTTGTTTCTTGGCGGGTTACAGCACTCTTGATTTAGACTGGTTTTCTGAAAATGTGATTTTCATCACTTCAACCAGTGCCAGTCGTCTCCTCAAGGGTGACTAGCATCCTTGCTAAACCTAAACCGAAATAAAATATTCCTATTTTTGTTCTGTTTTCTACCATCTCTACATTCTTGCTTTTTCTTCTAGTAGGATGTTCCTGAAAGGATATTGACCCATAAAATAAAAGCACCTTCCCATTTCTGTAATACTGACTGATACCTTGCCTTCAACCACCAGGAGTACCATTTCCTCCAGCCTCTTTGGTTGATAATGTGAGCTTTCATGAGGCTGTCCTGGGAATTTTTTACTGGCTTCACTAGGAAGTCCTTTCTGGGCAGAGATGGTTAGACTCAGGAAAGCATAGACTAATTTCTAGGGAATAGCTATAAAAACTCTAAACTGGATCAGGTAAGACATGTTCCACTTCACTGGGAATCATTGTTTTAAGATGTTCTAAGTCACATAAAAATGGAATATTTTTTTGCATTTGGTAAGTGCTTCTCAGTCTCAGAAACATGACTACATGACATCTTAGAGGAAAGAACATTAATGTGTTGATTTTTCCAATAAATTTTAATATAATGTGCTTGTAGGAGACCTGAACCAAACAGCCAGATCTCCTAATAAATTAATGATAAACAGGAATGCTTTATATGCTGATTTATATTTGTTGTTTTACATTATAACTCTGACAGTTAAGAAACACTAACATATTCATGTTCACAGTTCATAGCATTCTTTTCCTTAGGGGAAAAAAAGACAATCAATGTTGTTATTGAGGGCTATAATACTGTATATTGAGAAAACCAAGGGAACCAAGATTGAAAAAAAACCACATGTTTCTGAAAGTAATTGTACCTGCTACTTTGTTGGAAAGTCTGCACTATTATAACCAGCAACTACCAGGAACTTTCTCAAGGAGTATTGCCAGGTCATTCACCAAATATTTTTAAACAAGTATACTTATATCACTGCAGGTATATATGTACATGTCAAGAACAATGAATACTCAGTGCCAATTTTACATGGTAAATACTAAGAAATTCTTAATTTTTAAGTTCTTGTGTATTTATTTTAGGATCCATAAAAATTTTTGTCACCACTTTAACTCAGTTAGGCTCAATACAATTAGGTTATAATTAATGATATGCTGCTAACTTGGCTCTACTCCAAACCCAAAAAGCCTGGATTTGTCACAGTTGCCAATTTCCATAGTGTAAATTCTCCCAGAATTGCTAATTTCTCCTACAGCTTTGTAGAGTCTTTATAAGCTGATCCCAGCATACCATCAAGACCTTTTTACTAGTTGCAGTCTACTTCTGAAGTTGCACCTGAACTTCTATTGATCATTTGATTAGATTACAAGGACACATTAATAAATTACCTTTTAAGAAAACCTGTTTTACAGAGAAGTATAAAATTTAAAAGAAACTGATAAGAAGTAATTGATGAAGTAAAACAATCCTATTTTAATTATTTTATCCTCTTATTGATTCTAGAGAGAGGGGAAGGGAGGGAGAAAGAGTAAGAGAAATATCATTGTGAGAGAGAAACACTGATCAGTTGCCTCCCATACTCACCCTGACTAGGGTCCAAATCCACAACCAGGAATCGAACCTGGGACATTTTGGTTTGCAGGAAGATGTCCAACCAACTGAGCCACACTGGCCAGGGCCTATTTTAATTTTTAAAAGTGGACATTAACACACTGGTAAATAGATGTTGGGTGATGTTGGTTGGTTGAATGCAAAGTGAGAATAGTTGGGGGTAATTCTGCTTTCCATATCCATCATTTATTTGAGTTTGGTTAACTCCTATAACAATCTTATACAAAAAGAATTCATGTCAGCCTCATGCTATCAGTTTTATGGAACCATTTTATTATCTACTTAAATTTCTTAAACTTAATTTTTTGAGAAAGTCTTATTTGCAAATGTTCTAAAGACAGTTGCCACCTGCAACACTGGCCTCCCCCATTTGTATTAGTATAAATATCTTCCTGGGAGTTGCGTTTGGATTAACTGTAGAAACCATCCACACTTGCTAAATTTCTGGGGTGGTAGAGTGGATGAATAAGAAACAATGTACGTATACATTGGGAAATTAAAATTGAGAGAATTCATAAAAAAGAGGGGAAATCTGATATGATGAACTTGACCCAGAAAGAAAAATAGCCTTGGTTGTCACAGGTGAGTAGAAGCTCTGAATATAGCAATGAGGCTGTCTCACAATTCTTGCACTTTTTTGCCATATTTCTAGGTTCTGGGATGAGAATATTAGGAGTTATTTCACTAAGTTTTTGTGAAACATATTCGGATTCAAGAGGCAAATACTTCAGGACATCTAACGACCCTTGTAGTTACATCTGATGCCATCTCCTCTAGAAATGAACTCCTGGGGTCCTTTTTATGTAGTTGGATTTCATTTCCAAAAGTCAAGAAAGAGATGGTCCCAGTTGTGCCATTACAACCAGGATTAGGAATGTACATTAGAGCAAGAGGTCAAGTTCATTTTTAGTCTTCCATGAAAGTTTTTACCATCATTATCAGTGAGCTCATGTCTGGAAAATTTGAATTTTACCAAGAGCTATGAACATAGAAAAGCTTTAATTAAAGAAAAATAATAGTCAATAATTGTTGGTTTGACATTTATAAGACAATAACTCTGGTAAAATCATAGTCCATGAGAGAAATGGAAAGTTCTATTACAGTATTACCGGAAGCCGAGAATAAAATTAATTTAACTTGAAATAAATCTTCACAGAAGTTACAACAAACATACCGAGCAGCTTCCGAGTATCTCTCCAGACATCTAAACACCGCTGCCTGGCGAAGATGATTTCGGAAGTAGGCTGGGTTTAAAACAATGCTCCTGTAAAAAGATAAAAGAAATGCAAATGTTATTAGGTTTTTAAAATGCAATTACCAGAAGTGTATAGAAATGAAATAACATGCATCCAATTTTATATACTATATATTTTAAAAGATACTAATGAATGAAACCCTTTCTTCTTGTAATTGTCAGTGAAGACAAATAAACAAATGTTATTGAAAAGCTAATTAAATTTGCATGATAAAAGCAATTTTATTTATAGTACTGGAGATCTTTTATGGATATGACGATAACAAAGAAGTTGAATCCAACTTATATTACATGTAATACATGTCATTATTTTATTTTCTTATGTTACCAAATCAGGCAAAAATCACAGGTTATTTGTGGTATGTCTACCTATAACAAAGGAAAAAGTTGCTAGCTACTGAATTTTCTTTCAAAGAAAGGAACTGGTATTTGGGTGACACGTTCTTTTGCACTGCATAATTAGTTTCTGCATCTTCCCCCAGATGAATGATGTAGTGGAATGAAGGAAGCCCCATACTGCTTAAGGACTCTGGTCTTGACCTTGACAGTTTTGGTAAGGCCTTTATTAAGTTTGGGTTTCCATTTTTCTCTTCAAGTTACAAATCTTGATTATTCCTCTAGCATTTCATAAGATCCTGGAGCCTCAGGCCAAGCCTAGATGAGATGGCGATCACTCCCCAGCTGCCTTCTTCTCCTAGAGATGAACTGATAGACGTTTCCCTTCCTTGCCACGCACTGTTCAAGACACCTGACATGATGAGGTGAGCCAGACCGATGCAGACCATGGCCCAGCACCGACTGAGGAGACAGTATTGGTGAAAGTTTGAAATGTGGTTTATGTTAACAGTGTATTATGTTATTGATGTGGGGTAAAAATGTTACAGAACTAACATGGGATTATTAAGCAATGTTCCTATTAGCCTGTTTTTTTTTTAAGTTTTTTTCTTAAGATTTTTTATTTATTTATTTTTGTTAGAGAGGGAAGGGAGGGAGAGAGAGAGAGAGAAACATCAATGTGGGGTTGCTGGGGGCCGTGGCCTGCAACCCCAGGCATGTGCCCTGACTGGGAATCGAACCTGCGATGCTTTGGTTTGCAGCCCGCGCTCAATCCACTGAGCTACGCCAGCCGGGGCCTAGCAATATTCCTATTAGCCTGTTTTTAAACAAGTTGGCAAGAATCTTTTGGAGTTTATTATTAAAGTGGTTCTTAATTTTTTCTTTAGAGATTCACAGGGCTTTTTGAGAATCAGATGAAAGCTTTAGACTTCTGTCCAGAACAATACACATAATTGCCAAAATTTAGGGAATTCATTTGACCTTTTTAAGGTTATTTAAGAACTCCAGATTTTAAAAAAAAAGTGCAGACAAAAAAAATTCCATTCCCAGAAATATTGCTTGGGGAAAGAAAAAAGTAGAAAAGAAACATCTATCTGGCCCATGTAAAATTACAGAATTATGAGGAGATGGATTCATTAAATAGTTAAGCTTACTTTAAGCACCAGTGAACAGAAACCAGAGAGGTGAAGGGACCTCTCTAAAATCATATACAACTGGTTAGTCGAAGAGTTTCAAGTTTATTGTGTTTCCCATCTTTAGCCACAGCACTTTGCATGATACCTTACTGCCTTTCTTGTGGTGATTTCTGAATTAAATGGGTCTGATTTAGTGAAGCTTCACTGTACTTTATGACTAATAATTTGTACAAATTAATACATTAATTCCCCAAGAACAAAAATTATTTGCTTTGGTGATTTCTGATTAAAATGATGGAAGGGTAAAAACTACTGTATGAGTTTATTCCATAACAATGCCAAACTAATTCTTTATATTAATTAGAAAAGAATATGTTCACAAAGCATGTTTATATGTTTTATCCCTGTGAAAATAATCTTATAAAAGTAGATCAACCTAAGTAAGAGTGGAGCTCTGTCTAGTGGCCTAGGTCTTCAAAATCTAACCAGAACTTTTTCTTTCACACCAAATAATTCTTTCTTCTTACTATGTAATCATATCTTCACTTATGCATTTTTAGTAAGTACTTAAAAAGTCCTTAATGAGTGGATGTTTCTAGTCTAACATCTTTTGCCCATGATGTAGTATTCTGGCTTTGCTAAGCTGTTCTCCAAAAATCTTGCTCTGCCAAAATTCTTTTGACCAAAATAGAAGGGTGGGGAGCGGTAGGCAGAAGTAGTAGTGAGGAAAGGTTTTAGTGAAAGAAGGAGGAGGGAAGGAAGAGTCATTAAAGTAGCTTTTTGATATAAGTGGAGGAGGAGATTTTTGTGGGTAATTGAAGGTTGGTGAAAGAAACACTGCCTCAGTGTGATTTTTAAAAAAAGATTTTTAGAAAATTGCTTGTAATTTCAAGGCTTTTTATGATGTTGAAGAAATATAGTAGAGGACATGAGTTTAGAATCACTATTGCTAGACTGAACCAGGTTCTTTGAACCATAACATCACCCTATACTCCTTAAGAGGAACCCAAAGAAAACCTGGACTCAGTCTACCCAGATAGTTGGGGATATAAAAGAATGTTTAGAAATTAGGACTAAAATATTACATCTGGCAATTTATTATTCTTGACTCTTACAATTACTGCAGCATTCACTGTGTGCTTATAATATGTCTTGGTAGATACTTGGCAAGAAAATCCTACTGGTAATTATGAAGCCTAGTTTTTACAATTTTTATTGATTTTTGTTATGCTTTCTAAAATGACATACCTTTTTAAAGATGTATTTTATCTTGTGTATGACTTGTAGAAGAAATGTTGATTTAGCCTTTAAAAATGTCTTAGTCATTTATCGTTTGATGCCATTTGGGGAGCTGTAGGAGGCCGTCTATGATCAAAATGGGCAATCTGACTGGGGCTGTAGTGAAAACAAAAACAAAAACAAAACAAAAAACCTACAGTTATAATTAGAGAGAGAAGATCTCTGTGCTGAATGGCCTGATTTTTATCAGAGAGGAAATAACTCTGATTTAGCTATGCAGATAAGGCTTTCGCTAAAAACAAGAATCACGTTAATCAGTAAATTACAGAAGTCATCAAATTTTTGCCATAAGAATGGAGATAGTGTTAGTAATGGGCCATGATCGCTCCCTTGACTGACTAACCCTATTTTATGAGAAGGATTATATGGAATGATAAATATTATAATAGACAAAAGTTTATTTTTTTATAAATCCAGACCCTGTGGTGTATCTTATGCTTTTTATTTATTTTACTAATGCTTTAAAATTTATCTTTTATATTAAAGTTTACATAACTTTGTATGTATGCATGTGTGTTTGTTTTAAGTCCTAAGGTCATAATGTTGTGAGGCCAGAATATGCATATTTTGGTGATTATTCAAGGTATCTCAATTCACTTGTCAAATAACTTATTCTCTCGGTGGTTTGATGTGCCATTTTATTATATACTAAATTCATATGTGCATTTAGATTGATGGCTGGTCTTTGTACTGCACACTTTTGATCTGTCTGACTCTATGACAGAAACAAATTGTTTTAGTTATTGTCATTTAAAAATATACTTTAGTTTCCTGAGGGGAAAGGCTTGCTTAATGTCCTCTTTTAAAAACAACTTGTTATATAATATGATATATTTATTTATTCTTCCTGATGAATTTTATAATCTTCATTTTTAAAGCTGCAAAATACAGCATTTGGTGTTTTTCACTGGTGTTTAAATAAAGGCATTAGATTAATTTGTAAGAAGAATAGATATTTTTGTACTATTGTCTTCCATCCAGGACTGTGACATTTCTCTTCTTAATTCAAATATTCTTCTCTAAAAACTTAGTAATATTATTCTTGCTAATTCTGAACTTTAAAAATTATACATGAGAATGATACATGTGAATATATGCATACATGTTTATATTACATACATGTGTGTATACATATTTTATTACTTAAAATATGATCAGTAGCACCCAGATGTTCATTAGAAATATAAAATTTTTATTCCACATCCTACAAACATACTACATTTTCATTTTAGCACAACCATCAGGTGATTTGTATGTGCACTGAAGTTTGAGAAGCACTACATACATGCATAATATATATGAAATTTTTCCATTCTATTTCTTAACTTCTTTTTAAACTATATTTTATTCTTTACGCTACTACATTTGTCCCAGTTTTTCCCCCTTTGTCTCACTCCAGCTCCCCACTCCATTAGGTAATCTCCACACCACACCAATGTCAATGTCCATGGGACATGCATATATATGTTTTTGGGCTACTCTACCCCCTAGGCTTTACTTTACATCCCCATGACTATTCTGTAACTATGAATTTGTATTTCTTAATCCCTTCATATTTTCACCCATCCACATGACCCATCTCCCAGATAGCAACCGTCAAAACATTCTTTTTATCTATTATTCTGTTTCTGTTCTCCAAGTTTATTTTGCTTTTTAGATTCAATTTTTGGTAGATATGTATTTATTGCCATTTTATTGTTCAAATTTTTGATCTTCTTCTTTAACAAGAGCCTTTAATGTTTCATATAATACTGGAACTCCTTTAGCCTATCTTGCCAAGAAAGCTCTTTATCTGTCCTTTGATTTTAAAGGAGAGCTTTGCTGGTAGGAGTAATCTTGGTTGTAGATCCTTGCTTTTCATCACTTTGGATATTTTTTGCCAATCTATTCTAGCCTGCAAAGTTTCAGCTGACAGTCTTATGGGAGCTCCCATGTAGGTAAGCAGCTGCTTTTCTCTTACTACTTCTAAGATTTACTCTTTGTATTTAACCTTTGGCATTTTAATTATGATGTGTCTTGGTGTGGGCCTCTTTGGGTTCATGTTGTTTGGCACTCTCTGAGCTTTCTGAACATGTATGTCTATTTCCTTCATAAAGTTAGGAAAGTTTTCTGCATTTTTTCAAATACGTTTCCAATTTCTTGCTCTTACTCTTCTCTCCCAGCACTTCCATGAGGCAAATATTAGTAAACTTGAAATTGTCCCAGAGATTTTTTACACTATTTTCACTTTTTTGGATTCTTTTTTCTTCCTGTTGTTCTGATTGCTTGTTTTTTTTTGCTTTCTTATGCTCCAATTTGCTGATTTGATTCTTGGCTTTATCCATTCTACTTTGATCTCTGTAAATTGTTCTTTATTTAAATTAGTGTATCCTTTATTTCCGACTTGATTTTTTTTAATGCTGTTAAGGTCCTCTCTAAGTGTTTTGAGCATTCTTATAACCAATATTTTGAACTTTGCATCTAGTAGATCACTTGTCTCCACTTTGTTTAATTGTTTTACTGGAGTTTTGTTCTGTTCCTTTATTTTGGCCATGTTTCTTTGTCTTATTATGGCAGCCTCCCTGTGTTTATTTCTACATGGTAGGTAGAAATACCATGTCTCCCAGGCTTGAAAAAGTGGCATAATGTAGTTGGTGTCTTGTAGAATCTAGTGACACAGCCCTGCCTATTACCCAAGCTGAGTACTGAAGGTGTGCCCAGTGTGTGAGATGTGTACACTTTCCTGTTGTTGTTGAGCCTTGATTGCTGTTGGGTCATCCAAGGTCTACCACTATCTTTGTTCCGTCTAGGGCCACCCAGCATCAGCTACAAAATGACTGCTGCTTTTCCCAGTCTTGGAAGTGCCCAGGAGAAGCTGAGCTGTTAACCAAAGCCAGTTGCTGCTAGTGCCAGGCCTTAGGCAACTTAGGTAAGGGGCTCGTTGAAGTCAGATGCTGCTTGTTTGAGAGAATTTAGGAAAACCCAAAGCATAAGCCAAAGCAAACCATTGATATGGAAATGCCACTGGAAACAGCTTGGGTGTGCCTGCAAGTTGGGAGGGGCAGGGCCTCAAGGAATCAGTAGGGTGGGACAAACCACGTGAGCCAGGTTTAGGGAGCCTCAGGTATGGTATCCACCTGTCAGCCCTGTATCTCTGTAAGAAGAGGACACAGAAAAGGAACAATGGCCTCTGTCAGTACTTCTGTCTAAGAGAAGCCTGGCCCCAACTCTTCCACTGATACTGGACAATTCAGTTCCTCCCTGTATGTCTCTAATGCCTTTTGATCTGCTGTGGTGCTGGAGCTCAGAGGGAGTGAGTCAGAGTAAGTCTGTGTGCTGGCCCTATGAGAGGAACTGCCTGAGATTTCAGAAGTTTTCATCTTCCACACCCTCCATCATTGCTGGTTGTCACAGCCAGAAGTTAGGCAGACTTATCTTCTTGGCAATGGAACCCTGGGCTGGGACGCTTTGCTTGGAAGATATCCCTCATAATTTTTGTTTTTTATTTTTAAAAATATTTTGTTATTTATGCTATTACAGTTGTCCCACTTTTTCTCCTTCACCCCCTCTCCTCCACTCAACCAACTCCACATTTCCATAATCAGTCCCCTCACCATTGTCCATGTTTATGGGTCCTTCATATATGTTCTTTGACTAACCCCTTTAGTTGCCTTAAATCAGTCCCCACCACCCCCTTCCCCTCTTACAGCTGTCAGTCTGTTCCATGATTCTATGCTTCTCGTTCTCTTTTGCTCATTAGTTTATTTTGTTCATTAGATTCCTTTTATAGGTGAAATCATATGGTATTTGTCTTTCCCTGACTAGCTTATTTCACTTAGCATAATAGTCTCCAGTTCCATCCACACTGTTGCAAAAGGTAGGGATTCCTACTTTTTTCTGCTGTGTAGTATTCCACTGTATGGATGAACCAGTTTTTTTTTAAATCCATTCATCTACTGATGGGCAGTAGGCTGTGTAAGTAGGCTGTTTCCAAATCTTGGCTATTATAAATAATACTGCTGTGAACATGGGAGTGCATAATTTCTTTTGAATTGGTGTTTTAGGATTCTTAGGGTATATTCTCAGCAGTGGAATTACTGGTTAAAAAGGCGGTGGAATTACTGGTTCATTTTTAGTTTTTTTTAAGAAATCCCATACTATTCTTCACTGAGGCTGCACCAGTCTGCATTTCCATCAACAGTGCAGTAGGGTTGCCTTTTCTCTATATCCTTTCCAGCAGTTGTTTTTTGATTTATTAATGATAGCCATTTTGACAGCCATGAGGAGATGTCTCATTGTAGTTTTAATTTGCATCTCTCTGATGGCTAGTGATGTTGAACATTTTTTCCTATGTATATGGACCATCTGTATGTCCTCCTTGGATAAGGAGTCCTTCCCCCATTTTTAACTGGATTATTTATCTTCCTGGTGTTGAGTAGTATGAGTCCCTTACATATTTTGGAGATTGAACCCTTGTCCAATGTATCATTGGCAAATATGTTCTCTCATACAGTTGACTGCCTTTCAATTTTGGTAATGGTATCTTTAGCTATGCAAAAGTTTTTAATCTGATGCAGTCTATTTGTTTATTTTTTCCTTTATTTCCCTTGTTCTAACAGATGAATCAGTAAAAATATTGCTATGAGAGATATCTGAAATTTTACTGCCTTTACTTTCCTCTAAGATTTTTATGATATCATAACTTATATTTAAGTCCTTTATCCATTTTGAGTTTATTTTGGTGTATGGTGTAAGTTGTATGGTGTATGGTGCAGACTGTTTTGATTGTAGTGGTCTTATACTATAGTTTGATACCAGGTATTGTATTCCTTCAACTTTGTTCCTTATCAAGATTGCTGAGGCTATTCAGGCTTGTTTTTGGATCCATATAAGTTTTTGGAATATTTGTTTTAGGTCTGTGAAATATGCCATTGATACCATAATAGGAATTGTATTGAATTTATTGACTTTGAATAGTGTGGACATTTTAGTGATGTTCATTACTCCAATATATGTCATGGTATGTACATTCACTTCTTTTTATCCTCCTCTATTTATTTCTTCAGTGTCCTATAGTTTTCAAAGTATGGGTCTATTTCCTCCTTGGTTAAATTTATGCCTAGGTGCTTGGGTGTTGGACCAGCCCAGTCCAAGTTTCCACCCCTCCTATCAGTCTCGATGTGTTTTCTTCTTTAACTCTGTAGTGGTAGGACTTCCATTTAGCTCAATTTCAGATGGTTCTGAATGATAGTTGTTTTACAGTGTAGTTATAATTTTGATGTGGTTGTGTGAGGAGGTGAACCATGTATACTTATGAAACCATTTTGCAGAAGCTCTTTCTTAACTTTTTATTGTTAGCAGTCGGATATATATTTAAAAATACTTTCATTATTATGACTTATTATTGCAATTATTAAGCTTTATTCACATCACCTAAAAATAATGATGTTGGTACTATTTTTCTACACTTACATCTTTTTTCTTCTCTTACTGCATAGGCTACATTTTTAAAAAAGAAATTGATATAAATTATCTAGAGATGTTTCAATATTTCACTGATAATTTTGATTATGAATTGACTTGAGAAAAATTTATCATTTTTCCAGAGTTTATATCAGAAATAAATGTTTCATATTTTCAAAACACTTTGAATCTATGAGCATAATCTTGTGGACTACAATTAGAATTAATTTATGATTTAAAAAAGGTTTAAAATCAATAAACATAGTATTAAAGTTAAGAATTAAGAAAGTGAATAGTCCTGACTGGTGTGGCTTATTTGTTTTGGTCTCATCCCACCAAGTGAAAGGTCACTAGTTTGATTCCTGGTCAGGGCACATGCCTGGGTTGCCGACCTGGTCATGGGTGGGGTTTGTGAGAGAGGCAACTGATTGATGTTTCTCTCACACATTAATGTTTCTCTTCCTCTCTTTACCCCTCCTCTCCCCTCTCTCTAAAAATAAATAAATAAAACCTTTTAAAAAAGAAAGTAATAAAACAGAACTACAACCAGAATATTTTTTATTACATTGTCATTTCTGTAAAATATTATGCAGGAATTGAGTTGCCAGAGCTTTGTAATTTTAATCTTTCAACCAGACTGATTTGGATTTAGCTGTTCATTCTATTGTTCTTTTTGTCTTCCAATTCATTCACATCTACTTTTGTATTTGTTAATCCCTTATTGTCCTCTCTGGGTTTTCTTTATTATTTTATTCTTATTCTTTCCTTACTATTCATTTTATGTATGTTTTCTTTTAAATAAAGATTTTATAGTTATACATTTTCAAAACTAATTTAGCTTTGACCATACCCTTAAAAATGACACAGTATGCTTTAATTTCATAGTTTTTTTCCCTAGTCTCCAATTATAGATTTTAATTCCTCTTTGACTGAAAATTTATTTAGGATAACACTGCTTGATTTATACAGGGTAGTTTTTCTTTTTAAAATTTTTATTGTTATTTTCTGATCATACTACAATATAAATAGAAAATATATCTTGTGTATTTTTGCTTTTCAGATATATCAAGAGTAATAAAAAATAGACTGTTGCATTTAATGTTTAATGATATGTGGAAGAAATAATAGATTTCTAATTTGTAAGGCATCATTAGTTAGAAACCACTGAAAATGAACTTCTAAGATTTTTAATGATCTAAATAAAACTTCCAGATAGATATCTTTTTTTCACTCAAGTTCCTTGAGAGATCTTCTTACACTCACTTTTTTCCAAAGTACCTGCTGATTTTCATTTAAAAATCTTTTAATTTTTTTACATTACAGTTTATATTCAATATTATTTATATTAGTTTCAGGTGTATAGCATAGTGGTTAGACAGTTACATACTTTATAAAGTGTTCCCCTGATATTTCCAGTACCCACCAGGCACCATACATGGTTACTACAATACCATTGACTGTACTTCCTACACTGTACTTTATATCCCCATGACTATTTTGTAACTACCAATCTGTACTTCTCAATCCCTTCATCTTTTTCACCTAGTCCCTCAATCCCCTTTCCCTCTAATAACCACCAGTCTATTCTCTGTATCTATGCATCTGTTTCTGTTTTTTTGTTTGTTTATGTTGTTCTTTAGATTCCACATATAAGTGAAATCATATGGCATTTGCATTTCTCTGACTTATTTCACTTAGCTTAATACCCTGTAGGCCCATCTATGTTGTCACAAATGGCAAGATATCATTCTTTTTTATGGCTGAGTAATATTCCATTGTATAGATGTACCATAGCTTTAGATCTGATTTTTATTAGTGATTATTACCACATCAAAATTTAGTTTGTTTTTAAAGGCAATATTGGTGTCATGTTCTTTGTTCTCATATTTATACACAGTCTCTAATTTTAAGAAAATAAACTTATTTTACACTTTATTTAATTTTTTCATATTGAAGTATAATTTTCATACAGTAGTATTCACCCTTTTTAAAGTATACAGTTTGATGCATTCTGAAAAATTTATAATTATCACCACAATAAAGGTACAGGATATTTCCACTGCCACTGAAAAGTGGCAGTGGAGGCAGGAGAGTTTTCTATCTATTTCCTTGGAGACAAATATGTTTATTTCTGGTTCTACACCAGAAGTCATGGAGTTTTGTCTGGACTTTGTGAATAAGAATGCTAGCTACCACTCCTTCAGGGACCCAAAGTTTTAGTTTCACTTGAGAGTAGAGATCAGGGAAACAATTTCTTATCGATGCTTGCGTCCAGTAGGCTTTATCCTGCCTGGTCACTAGCAAAGTGAATTCACATTGATTCATCCTCCTGAATGACACTCCTCTTACTCTCCTAGGAAAGTGCTAAAATACAGTTTTAGAAAGAGTTGGTAAATCTAGAGAATTCCAGGAATATGGAATATTTTAATTTTGCCAAAACATGTTATCTTTATGGATAAGGTTATGCTAGATAATGGCATCATTCAGTAGATTGTAAGTGGTTGAATTTACAATCACTTGATCAATACTGTAGAAGGATGGTCTGGGTTATTATGAAAGAAGGAATTTAATGGCTTATTCTTAGACCATTTTGTGGATAACACATCTATTTCTAACTAAGGTTTGAGAAATTGAATGATTGCCTATAAAATTTTCAGACAGCATAGCTGTAAATCAAACCTAACAAGTAACTAATATCACTGATGGTGGAAGCTAAATTCAAAATGATCTGGACTAGCTAAAAGGAAAAACCTTATGTTATGAATGTTAAAAATAATCAGTTTCATAGATATAATCACAGCTTGAGTATGACCATGTGGAAAAGCCTAAATATTCAAACCAATTACAAGCAAAATATGATATAACAATATGATAGAACTACAAAAACTGTAAATAAAATTTTATATCAATCAAAGGTATTGGGTCCAAATAATATATGATATTTTCACTGAACTGCCCCTTAGCCATACAGCGCCTTGAATCTGTAGTTCAGATCATCTGTGAGGATCCTCACATATTGGAGTTTGTCTGGAGTGTCCAGTGTGTCTGAAGGACACTGTATGAAAAATATGGAATGAAAATGATACATTTAGGGAGTTAAGTAAGATTAGCAGAGACTAAGTAATTCCAAATGCAAAGACCTATCAGATTATTCTATTATATTATTCTATATAATTATTCTATCTAACACCAGATGAGGCCAGGCAAGAACCAGTATTATAATGTAAATAGTTTAGTTCAACATAAAGAAATACTTATTAATCAATGATGCAACAGGTTTTGAGGAGAGTTTCTTATCACTAGAAACATTTAAGTGACATTTAGAATGCCATCTGTCAGGATGTGTAGAAGAAATTCTTGACTGCGTGGGAGATGAGACTAAATGACTTTCAAGTATAATCACATAAATCCCTTATAATACATTGTTGAGCACTGTGAAGGGTCTGAGTTTTTCCCTTCTTGCAAATTAACAAGTCAGTCTGACATAGTTTCATGGATTCTCATAGAAGACATGAACCTCCAGGGCCAGAGACAAAGGAGAGTTTCTTAGTCATAGCAATGGCAGTAGGCAGTGTATCAGTCTTTCATTGTACTGCTACAATTTCCAGAGGGCAATGAAAAGAAGGCCAGGTGAAACCTTCATGTGCAGTGGATCGCATTACAGGAGAGGAATGCTGAGCCTATGTAATGCAAATCTTTTGCATTCAGCTGTAAGCATGCCTATCCTCAACTCTAGAGGGAGACACTAACTCCATCTTCCAAGACTAGGCAGACTTGACTTTTCTTCCAAAGCTGTTTACTACATTATCTTTTTCTTCATTTATGTATATATTTTTATTGTTGTTCAATTACAGTTGTCCCCATTTTTCCCCCATTACTCTCTCCTGCCCTGTCCAACCCCCACTTTCCATAGTCTAGAGCAAAAGCAAGTTAGTGCCTTTTTCAAAGAATATGCAAAAAAAGCAAGCGACCCATGGAAAATTTTCTCCCTACATAGATAATTTTTATTCATATACAAGAATATTATTTGTTCTATTCATGCCATTAACAAATAAAAAGAGTTCATAACAAGGTCCAAAATATTAAAATATCATACAAAATGACAAATGCCTAATGTTGAAAAGTGAGTAATTATATTAACATCTATTCATATTTCATTCTAGAAAGAGTTTAAGGCAGTTTATAGAATGCTTATGTTAAAGTAAACATAACTCACAGGGAAAGAAGAATAAACAGATGAATTGTATTATATCAAAATACTGTAAGAATGAAAAGGCAACCCACGAAATTCCAGAAAATGTTTGCAAATCATATATCTGAGAAGGGGTTAATGTATAGAATACATAAATAAGGACCTTTTATTACTCAACAATAAAAAAACAATTAAAAAATAGGCAAAGGACTAGAATAGACATTTCTTCAAAGACGATATACGAATGGCCAATAAGCACTTGAAAAGATGCTCAAAGTCACTAATTAAGGAAATGCAAATCAAAACCACAATAAGATACCACCTCACACTCATCGGAATGACTATCGAAAAAACAGAAAATAACTAGAGTTGGTAAGAATATGGAGAAATTGGGACCCTGTGCATAGTGTGTGGAAACGTGAAATTATGCAGCTGTTAGGGAAAGCAGTATCAGTATGACAATTCCTCAAAATATTGAAAATAGAATTACTTTATGATCCAGCAATTCCACTTCTGTGTATGTACCCCCAAATTGAAATATGGGGTTTGAAGATGTGCCCCCATTCTCAAAGAAACATTATTTACAATATCTAGATGATGGAAGCATCACAAGTGTCCATCAACAGTTGAGTGGATAAACACAATGTAAGATATATTGATACATACAATAGAATATTATTTAGCTTTAAAAGAGGAAATTCGTATACATACCACACATGGGTGAATCTTCAGGACAGTATGCTAGATTAAGTAAACCCATCACAAGAAACAAAGACTGTGTAATTTCACTTATATGAGTTACCTAGAGTAGATAAATTCATAGAGACATCAGGCTGAATGCTGATTGCCAGGGACTGAGATGAGAGGGGAATGGGGGGTTGTTGTTTCACAGTATGCAGTTTTAGTTCTGCAGGATGAGAAGAATTCTGAAGACTGGTTGTACAACAATGTGAATATACTTAACATTACTGAATCACATTTAAAGAATGGGTAAGATGGTGAATTTTATGTTATGTGTGTTTTATCATAATTAAAAATTTTAAAAAGAATAAGAAAAGCAAGATTAAATGTAAGAGAGTTAAGATGAAGGCTGGGTGAGATCAGGACACAAAATCTAAGATTCTAAGAGGTTGGTTGAGATGGACTACATACATATTTTCTTCTAGATTTGCTGGTAGCTAATGAAATGAAGGGTATATAGTTTGTTTTAAATAAGCCAGTTGCTCAATTCAAATATTTCTTGCAGTATAATCAGAAAGATCACCTTATCCAAAGATGCGCTATAATGAAACAATCTGTCCTCAGTAACAGATTTACAGAAAAATCAGAAAGTGTTCCATACGGTTGCTTTTTAGAGCTTCTTTCAGCATGGGTTGTTGGCATAATACTAAATCTCAATTTAGTAACCTAAGTTCTGGGTAGGTGGAAGGAACGGGAATGTAAAGAAAACTCCTGCAATACTGCTCTCACTACACAAGAATCCAGTGAAGTCTTAGTCATTGTGTCTTATTTGGTCACTTGGTTCACTGAGATTGATGATTAGAATTAAAAGCTAAAATAATGTACAACAGTCCTCAGCCTATTGAGAAGAATTGAGAAGTCTATTGCTCACTTTAAATATCTTATATTGACAAGCAAGACAGAACAATAGAATGGCCTGATTTAATTTACATGGCAGAAATGGAACTATTTTATAAAGTATTAGAGCATAAAATTAGAATTAAGGGCATTGGTTTTTGAAATAAGAAAATTACAGTAGATTGTTGTCGAATAAAGCACATAGCCCTGCCAAAACAGTGGCAAAGAATGTTTTTGCAAAAGCATAAAAGTGAAACTTAGCTCTTTGAGGAAACAGCAAGAAGAAACAATTCTCACATGTTTTTGAAATTCCAGCATGCACATGGCACAGAAGGAGTTTAGAGAAGAAGCCAAGCAGGAGAGTAACTCAGATATCATCCTTGATGTTTTTGCCCCCCCATTACAATTAATTATATATGGAACATATTAAATATGAGATATATGACTTATTCAATTGAACATCAGATAGCTATTTCTTTACATGAGCAAGACTCAAAGGGAGTTAGAAGGGAGATATTGCATTGTCTTCTTTATAGAGTCAGTAATAGATACACATTAAAGATCGATTAGGATCTATATTTAAGTATATTTTACTTAACATTTTGAGTATGAGATTTCTTTGCTTAGGAAAATGAAATGAAGGTTAAAGAATTCAAATATCAAATTTAATGGGTCATCAATACCAAGACATAGGAAACTTTAGAAGGGAGCCACTTGTTAGTCTTCCGTATCTTCCAAAAACATGAATAACATCAGTTAATGTGCATCAAATAATCACCCAAACTAAGTATGACATTCTACTGGATCTTTAGAAGTATGCAGTAATATGCTTTTTTGAGCAATGGAGAATGTTTCTTTTAATTTTTATTACCTTAATTAATCTGTATCAGTTGGAGACCTCTCCAAAATAGGAAGTAATGCTCACCAAAAATTATCTTTGTAAGTTCACCCCTAGCAAATACTTGACACAAATGGGCACTCAGTGAATGTCTCTGGAATAAAACAATGTTACCTGGTGACTGAACATACTGTTCCAAAGGAGACACCAAAGACCCTAATCTCTAAGATTCTCTGATGAGATCTACATCTATTGAGACTTGAATCTACCAAGGACCCCTCTCCACTGATTTTTGCCCTTATATCCCAGTTGAATGTCAGATCTATACAACCTCATAATTCCTTAACTGTATGCAGATGTGATCAGGAATAAAAGATAGTTTATGTAATTAAAAGATATACAGATAGATAACTAGGACTTCTGAGAGAAATTTCCAATACAAAAATGTTTTTTATAATTTGGAAACAGAAAAATATCCCTATATGTTTGTAGACTGTAATTGTGCTTTCCCATTTTTTTCTCTGTCTGTCAAATCCTTGGACAGAGTAAACATGAAATGAATCCCTGTTTATTTTTCATCTACATTGTAATCCAAAGACTGTCCAGTCAAAGCTGTTAGTAAATCACTTGGTCAGTTCTCCCAACAAAACAGTCTTTACGTAATACAGTATATCAACCTATCTTTTGACATTTTCATTTTTTTGCTCTTGACATGTTCTCTTAAAAAAATAATAGTGTTGGCCCTATAATCTTTTCTTCAGGATCCATGAACCAAATACCAGCTATCAACTCTCTTACAGAAAAGCTATCAAGATTCAGAAACCAAAGATGTAGATGTAAAGACTTGCTAATCTGTCTACGAAACATTGAGGGGGCGGGGGGTGGATTAGCGATGGCGGTGGTTCCAGAACAGCCTGACACATATCATGTTTCTTCTGTTCTCTGTGTTACTTGGGTGGGATGCATTTTAGAATGATTACTTTGAAAAGTACAATTAATAAATTCCCCTCTGTTCTAACCTACCGGAATGATTCATTCAGATACAATTAATGAGTATAAACCATGTTCCAGACACGTACAGTTTTTAAAGAAAAGAGCCAGAAGGGTAAATTCAAACTTAAATTAATATGTTGAGTAGGCATATTATATAGAAATAAATGTCTTATATTCTATTATTATTTATGCTGTATTCAACAGGCAATTATGCAAGAACTTTTAAAGTAGACTGAAATAAAATGTATTCTATTAGTTTCATGAGACAATGAAATGAGATGCTTATTTTTTAGAGTCTGAGAATCAGAGGGATTTTTGATAGCAAAATCAAAACTATTTGTATATTATCAAGCATTAAAATTGCTCACATTAACATTATTATTTTTTGGTTTGGAGACTAATAAATGACATCCAGGTAAGAATATTTTTTATCTAGTAAAAGCCCCCCTGTAGCTCCTAAACCAAAGGAGAAACATTAATGTAACTCTTAAGGTTTATGAAGCATTTGGAATTCTCTTTGTTAAATTAACAGAATGAGCAGAATTATACCACAATGGGCACTATATGTATACAGTGTCCATCCTGGTTAAAACCCTAGATTATATACTATAGTTTGCAAGTTTAAAATCAAATTGGAATTGGATATGGATTTTGATTATGGAAAAAGCTGTCATTGTTGGATTCAACGTTTAGTTATAACCCAAATCACCATTGCTTAAAGTGACTTTAATTAGGGAAGTCTACTATTTATGAGAATTTTGATGGTTTCTCTTTGAATACAGAGGGTTTTCTAATGTGTTTATGAATGCTTCATTACTGACAAAGATAACTAAATCTACCACTTGACATTCTACAATATATCTATTCTTTTTGACTCAAAGTATTGAGTTGTAACCTGTTGTGACTTGTACCAAATAAAGTGTCATAGCACAGTACTTTGGAAAGAACACATTTTCTGAACTTCTTTAAAAGTTCTGCCATTTCTGTGAATATAATGACAATTGCATATATTGTGCTTGTTTCTTTAAAGAGCTATGTTAGGCCACAAGCAACTAGCTCCCTAGTGGGAGTATTGACCCAAATGTGAAAAACCAGAAGAATACATACATAATCAACAATAAATGCACTGAAACTGGAGCTACATTGTTAGATGCATACAAAGGCTATGAAAAGAACAAAAGGTTTAGGAAAAGGGTCAGCAATGGTAGAAAATATAAAACCTGGAAATAAATAAGGAGGAAGTGGATTTTGAGCAGCACTTTGGAATGTTCACAATTAGGGATGAGTGGTAGAAAATTCAAATTGGAAAAGTAGCCCCCAAATGACCGGTGATAGAGGATGGCAAACCATATTAAAAACTTCCATGTAAATTTGGTTGACTAAAGTAACAAATTGACTGTCAGTGGAGGCAGGAACCTATTAAGAATCTATTCATTAGTTAAAGGATTAACTAATGAATTGTGGAAGAAAGTACTAATGCTTCAGGGATTACTAAGCAAGCATGTGATGGAAACATTTTTTTTAAGAAGACAGCCATTGCCACAATCTGAAGAAAGACGAGAGACATGAGAGCTGGGAGGAGACTGAGGAGTCTGTGAACTGTAGAGGTTCTCCAAGTGCGGCCTGCAGATTCCCAAGGGTTCCCAGCCACTTTCGGAGGGCTCACAATGTTGTTATTTTCATAATGATAGTAAGACATTACCTTCCTTTTTCACTGTGTTTACACGCACTAATGTTACAAAAGCTGTGGTATGTAATACTGTAGGCTCTTTTTCAGAAATCAAATCAGTGATAGCAAACTGTTCTAGTAATCACTGAGTGTACTTCTTACTAATAGAATACACTCCCTTCTTGCCCTACCAAATTACAAATCTCAACCCTTGAGATTTAGAATTGTCTTTTTTAGTATTCGGCATGACTAGATGGGCCATATGCATAAAGCACTTCTGGCAAACACAACATAAAATGGCAGTCTTGAGGAAAGCGCTTGCACCAGTGTTTGCATTTGTGAGCTGACTTAGTCACTGTTTCCAAGGAACACCACCTTTTACTCAGAAGAACTAACAAAGTATGATTCTCAGGCGTGGAATCTGGCAGACGTTTCTCAAAAATAAAATGTGTGCCTGTCACTTAAAGGAACACAACTGACATTGTTTATTGCCAGTGATAAAAGTTTGAGCTTTCAAGTAAAAATTAGAATTTTGAGAAACTTGCATCTTTCACTGTGAGATGACAGTTACCCAATGCTTAAAGACTTTTCTGATGAGATTGGTGATATTAACATGCAATTAAAAAAATTTACTATTGCATAACTGAACTCTGCATAACAGAAATTTGCAAATGATGCATAATTTTCCAAATAACCAATATATGATGTTACTAACTCATGCATGGGTAAACAATCCATTCAAAGTGTAAGGAAGACCAAATGTTTTTTAATGTAACAGAGCACAAATTGATATGATTTCAGAATCTATATTGTAGTTAATCTTTAAGAAAATACCCCTCGTTAAGTCTTGGTGTATTATCAAGAAAGATTATTCAAGATTATCTGAAAAGTCTATTAGCATTCTCTTTCTTTTCTAAATATACATCTGAGTCAGACTGGATTTTCTTCATATAGTTCAACCACATTAAAACATATTGAATGCAGAATCAGATATGACAACCCAATTTCCTTTGATAATGCCACACATTTTGTATAGAATATCTATTTTATGTTAACATGTAATGGTTTTATTATTACTTTTAAATCAATAACTAAATATTTTAAAATATAAAGTAAAAGCTCTGTGGGATCTTCAATAATGTTAGAAAATAAAGTGGGATCATAAGACCAGCTTGAGGACAAGTAAATAGTAAAAACTAGAATGAAGACTCTGACTGTGCAAGTGAAGATGAAGAGGCATATGGAGCATGCTTGCTTAATAATTTGCATTATAACACACCATCCTTTTACCCCTCTCCTAAAACCAAAATACCCCTTCTCTTTTTGGGCTCTGTACAGGTGACTTCTCAATGTGATTCTCACATTATTTTCTTTCCAAAATCCAAAAACTACTTTATCAGAGCCTGTATGTTTTAAACAGGCTCTAGGAGGAAGCTTACAGAATCTAAAAGTCTAAAATACATAAAGATCAAGGTTAAATAAATAGCAAAGTTATGTATTAGACTTCTATTATCTGCTAACATCATACAATGAAACATCAAAAAGAAAAAAAAATCAACTACTACTGTGAAATATACTGTCTTCAGCTTGAAAGTCATGTTTCCTAACAAAAGCTCAATACTGGGTAGTATAAGAACATTTATATCCAATTACAAAATTATTTTGCTTCAGGTAACGTAGAAAAGGTACACAGTCTGCATTCCCTCCAGTGAGGAAGATTTCTAAGGAATGTATGTCACACTGTAACTGGTGAGCAAAGTTACAGGCAGTGCCATCAAGGAGACTGTTTTTTTTTTTTTCAAACAAAAGGTATTATAGCTTAACATATGGCTGCTCTTAAGACTGCTTAAGGAAAATAAGCTGTGAAAAATAAGGAAAAGTCACAGGCCAAACACGAGGATAAACATTAAGAATTCTTGCCGCAGCAACAGCAGAGGAAGTGAGAAAGAGTTTAGGTAAATACAGCAGTACCAGTATAGCCCCAGGACTTGCAAAATGTTAATTGAGGCTAGTACTATGTTGTCAATAATATAAACTGTCCACAAAAATATCCTTATCCCTGAAATGCATATTCATAAATTATATAAAGTAAAATGAATGGTAGAATGGTACCTTTATTTGTAAGGCAGTCACCTAAGGAAAAACATTAGAGTAAGAGCAAGTTTGGCACACCCAACAAGAGATTTCTACCTGGAAAAAAAGGTAAAAAAAGGTAAAAAGAAAACTTAAATATTAAAGATAGGTCGACAAGAGCTATACAATGAATAGGGGCTGGCATCTAAGCCATGTTTTTTACCTGCTCTATAAAAACTGGTCTGCTTCTAGTTTGTCTCTTGTTACATGTAGCCCTACATGTAACAGCTTATGTGGTGATTTCTCCATGCCAAATAGCTCAGAGAAGATCCTTAGGACTGAAAGGGTAGAAAAACATTGAGGAAAGTTGCTTTGAGAATAAGACACAAAAATCAATTTTATAGTTTATCCTGGGAATAAGCTTTAGTACCTTAAAACAGTGTTGGTTAAATTTGGAAATGTTGGTAGCTCTCCAGTTAACAAACAATTCCTTAATTATCCTTAACATTTTTGAAAATCCAGTATTCACCAACTTCTTATATTTCCCAACACTTCTTCAGTTTTAGCACTGCTCTTGGCCTATTCCATTTTCCAACTCCATGTCAGAAATCTTTTTGTATGTAAAAGCAGTAAATTAGGAGGCTAAAAACAAATGTCCCCATGGGGACAACCAAAGCAGTTTTCACTTTGCTGGTGAGCATCAGCTACACGGGCTGCTCATTGTGCTAAGCAGAGCAAATGTACTCATGGTGAAAAGAAGCGTGTGAAGTCTAGAATTGTGTAAAACTTCAGGTTGGTCACCCAAGGTCTTTAAAAATAAATACAATGTTAAGCTTAAAGTTAAGATTTGCACAAATATTTTCCATTTGCAAAACATTTTCCTGTCTATAATATCATTTGACCCCTGTTGCAAATATTAAGGAAGGTAATGTTCAGAAACGCAGAACTGAGGCAAAGAAAAGTTAAGTGATTCATGAAAGTCAAGGTTAGTCAGTGATTTTGCAGGAACTCAAATCCAGGCCTTTGCTTGTTGAACCTTGTTTAATGCATTACAAGGAAATTTACAGCTTTTTCTTTATTTGTATTTACAGAATCAATTCTGAAAAATTTAGAACTTGAAAAAAATCAGTTGACCTTGCAAGAAGTAGAAACAAACACATCTCTTCTGTTCTCATTTGTACTTACCCCAGGCCAAGCAATTGACATGCTTTAGAATATTTCAAGTACACAGATGCTTTTAATAACCCAGTGAGAATTTACAGAGGAAGAGGTTGCAGAAAGCATTAAGTGATTTGTTCAAGCCATCAGAACAGATTTTAGAGCTGGTATATTAGAAAGTGGGAAACAAATATAATAGAATCGTATTACAATAACATAGGAAGAAGCCCACCCACAAGGAGTGTCTGTGCAGCCTTCTTGTCATCTCTGAAGACTGGATCAAAATGAACATTTCCTGAAGGCAGTACTTAGCATGCAAGCTATGCTTGAGCACCCCCTGCTCTGTTTTTCAAGAACAACAGAGTAATCAAAAGCAGGGGAACAAGCCAACAAAAACTGGTAGATTTACCTTCCAAAGACAGACAGATGCATTGTTGCATAAGAATACCACACCATTCCATTAATATACTGCTTCCTTATGTATAAACCATTTTTTATATTAATAAGTTAATGAGAAGGAAAGATAAAAGCCAAATGGATATTGCCACCAGAGTTAAGACTAGACTAAATTGTTAGAAGAGAAAGAGTGGAAGCTAGGACAAGACATAAAGCATCAAGCAAGATGATTGTAAACTAAAATGTATTCAATTTGAATATAAAGTTAGACAATGAATATACAGGTGAAGAGCTGTGGAAGGAATGGCAAAGTATAATGGAGGCAATATAAGAATACCATAGGTAGAGTTATTTTATGATCATGGTATCTCCCCTGCCAGGTAAGTATAGGTAGAGTTATTTTAATTTATCTATTATAAGCTCTGTATAGTGAAAAATACAAATAAAAGCTTGAAAGTTTGTCAATATCTTTAGTATAAATAAAGTATGATCCTTTTATCACATCTTTTGCAACTTAGGCAACTCAAGGAATCTGATTCAGTTTTAGAACCTGCCTATCATTGAAAACTCTAGAGGGGGTCAATCTGTTTTTCTACGTTTCCTTTCTTAACATTTTCCTCTCATCAATGCAGCTGTTGTCTTTTCCTCCCCACCCTCCCTTCCTCCTTTCCTCCTTCTCTCCCTTCTGCCTTTTTTCTTCCTCCTCATTCTATTCCCCTCCCCTTGTCCTTCTGTTTCTCCTCCTTCCCCTTTTCTTACTTCTCTTCTTCCTTCTCCTCCTCCTTCTCAGAAAAAAAAAAAAAACCTTCTAAAAAGATGAATGAACCATCAAGGTCCTGCTTCTGTTCTTGCTAACATAAGCAGATGATGACTCTTAGACACTTATACATCTGTATTCCTTGGATAGTATGGGACCATATTTAATTATTTTCTGGGAATTTATTTGCTCTAATTTTCATTCCCTTTTTCCTTACTTAAAATTTGTTTACAAAATTAAGACTATGTGTTTACCTTGCCAGACTTATTTATTAACTTATGTGACAATCACAAAGGAGAGGTAGGGCTGTAGGTAAAAAGAAGGAAGGAAAGGGTTGATATATGCTAGAATCTTGTGATTTGTATTACAAATCACAAGCTGTGTTGAATCAATATTTTTCAGTAGACTTGCTAAATATTATTCACAAATCACACATGAGGAAAGCAAATCTTTTGAAAACAATCAACTACAATGGTAGTTGAGTTTAGATTTTATGATATCAGGATGATGCCCGCTACTTCCCACTGCAATCTCAACTTGTAAGGGGACCCCTCCGGATTTTAAATATGCTGTGATTTTTATATCATTTTCTGGATGAAATGAAATGACAGCCAGAATTTTTAGAAGAAAGAAAAATTATTGTGATGTCATAGGTTTGCTGGAATTTAGTTCCTTTATCTGGAAAATGGTAGTAAGAAAACCTCAGGAAATTTTTAGAAGGATTAACTGTGAAGTGCCTAATTCATACCTGCTACATGGTAGATATTCAATAAGTGCTTGCTTTTGTTCTGGCTTGAAAAGTATTTCTTAACTTGGTCAACTTTGCACTGCAGACAGGTATTGGGGCTATTCTCTGAGGTATGGTATGATGAACATAACCTCTGTCCTTCCACAGAAATTGGCATGTTCATATTCTTTTTAAAATGGAAAGGAAATGTTGGGAGTGTTTAATATAGTTTTCAGTGGAAGAATGTTTTATAGGTAGATATATTTGCATCAGGGTAAATTAGCAAGAGACATAAAGGTACTAATGACCTGTACAGTATTGCAACATGTCTAACTTCTCAGTAAAAGGCGAAAGATTTATACGATCTGAAGAGAAACCAGAGTATAACAACATGTCTAACTTCTCAAAGAGGCAAAGTGGCTAGCTTGAAAAAAGTCCAGCCAAATAACTTTAAGATATTAATGCCATGATCTCCCTGTTTTCTCCACACTCGCAGGCTCATCCAAACATGCACTCATGTGTGTTTAGACTGTGCTTATTTCATTCAATTGGAAGGAACAGTCAGTAATCTATTGATCACAGAAGGCTAGAACCAGGAAGAAACAGGGATTTTCTAAAACAAGCCCCTCCTTTATGAGCAAAATGAGTATGGATAATGTAAAGTCTTTCTGAAATGAATGGCAATGTAATAAAAACAGTTATCCACATGTTTTCCCAAAACAAGACCCTGTGATGTACCTGGGATTATATATCTGCAGGTAAAATCGCATCTTTCTCTTTTGTGTTTTCTATTATTATCTCTCTACAAGCAGTACCAAGACTTAATAACTTATACATTTGTTCATATCAAGAAAATGGTACCAAAAATGTTTTCTTTTATTATCAATATTGTGGTTTTGTTTAAGTTCAGCTAAGATTGTGAGAATTATTTTGTTTTATATAATGCAACTGGATTTAATGGCCAAATTTTATTTATTTTTTTGCTCATCTATTTTTAATTTTCCCTAAGTGTTATTGATGTATACTTGACAAATAAAAATTGAATATATTTGAGGTGTCAAATATGGTGGGTTGATACATGTATACATTGTGAAATGATTATCATAATTAATTAACACATCTATCACATCACATACATCACAGTTGTTTTTTTTTGTGTGTGTGGTAAGAACACGAGATTTACCCTCAGCAAATTTCAAGTACATATATAGTATTATACACTAGATTCCCAGAACTTACTCATTTTATAACAAAGTTCACATTCTTTGACCAACCTCTCCCCATTTTCCTCACTCCTCAGGCCCAGGCAACCACCATTCTACTCCTTGTTTCTAAGAGTTAGCCTTTTTCAGATTCTACATATACATGAGAAGACAGTATTTGTCTTTCTGTGGCAGGCTTATTTCACTTGTGTAATGTCCTCTAGATTCATTAATTTGGTCACAAATGGCAGGATTTCCTACTTTTGATGGATGAATAGTATTCTATTGTGTGTGTGCATCTTATGTTTTCTTTACCCATTCACCCATCAGTGGATACTTAGGTTGCTTCCACACCTCGGCTATTGTGAATAATGTTGAGCACAGGGAATGCAGATGTCTTTTCAAAGTACTGACTTCTTTTCTTTAGATACATATGCAGTAGTGGAAGTGCTGCATGATACGGTAGTTCTATTTTTAAATTTTTGAGGAACCTCAATACTATTTTCCATAAAGGTTATACTTACTAACATTCCCACCAACAGTGCAACAAGCATTTCCTTTACTCCCTCAGCAACATTTATTATTGCTTCTCTCTTTGACATTAGCCATCCTAATATGTATGAGTTGATATCTTATTATTTTGATATACATTTCCCTGATGATTAATAATGTTGGACCTATTCATATATCTGTTGGCCACATGTATGTTTTCTTTGACAAAATATCTATTCATCTTACTGTTATAATTCCAATTTTAATTCCATTGTGGTTAGAGAAAAAGTGCCATCAAATTTCTCATTTCTAAAATTTTATTGAGCCTTATTTTTATTTCTGATAATACCCCTTTCCTTGAGGTCCACATTGTCTGATATTAACATAAGTGAACCTGACATAAAAACAGGTTTAAATGTTCACTGTAAGTTATATCATTTTTCTTTCCTTTACTTTAAACCTATGGTTTTTTTTTCTAGATAGCTTATAATTAAATCTTGTGATTTATTCTAGATTGGCAATTACAGTCTTTTAAATGAAATGTTAAATCAATGTATATTTAATACAACTATTCATATGGTTTGGTTCAACTCTATCTTATTATCTTCCAATATTCCACTTATTATTGTTTCTTCATTATTCCTGTCCCACTTATCTTCAGCTACTTAAATATTTTTAGGATATAATTTTCAGCCCATTATTGACTTTCTAGCTGTACTTTTACATTATTTTAGTTACTCTAATGATTACAATATACATTCTTAATTTAACAGACTACTTAGAGTTAATATTGTACTATTTCATGTAAACACCTTAGTAATAAACTTCCATTTGTGCTTCCTCTTACAGGCCTTTGTGGTATTGTAGTCAAATATTTCCCATTGAAATAATGTAATCTTATTATTTATTATTTTTACTTAGATGATATGACAAAATGTTCCTCTTTAAGTACATTTTAAGAAAAATAGTATTTTATATTTACTTATTTATTTGCCACTTTTGTGGATGCAAATTTCAATCTATTGTCATTTACTTCAGCTTGAAGTATCATCTTTATTATTTATCATAGTGTAGTTCTGCTAAACATTAACTCTAAAACTTACATTTTTATATAAGGATATATTTATTTCACTCTCTTTTTTGAAGAATTTTTTTGCTGAATAATAGAATTCTGGTTTGACATCATTTATTTTTCTTCCATCACTTTAAAGTTGTTCATTGTATTTTGCTCTTCATTATTTCTGTTTAAAAGTCACATGTTATTTGTACCATTGTTCTTTTTATGTAACATGTTGTTTTCCCTTGGATGCCTTTAATATATTTATTTAATATATATTTAAAGAATATATATTTAATATATTCTTTCCATCTTGGATTTTTAAGCATTTTATTATTATGTTCCTAGATATGGTTCTCTTTGTATTTATCCCAGTTGGAGATAATTGGATCTTCCTTTTTTAAACCAAATTTGGGAAATTTCCAGTAACTATTTTTGTGCACTATTCACTTTCATTTCATTTTGAGATTTCAATTACATGTATGCTAATTGCTTGTTACATTCCCAAGCACAGGTCACTGAAGCATTGGTTAATTTTTGAAAATCTCTCGTTACTCTTTGTTCTTTATGTTGGATAGTTTCTATTGATTTGTGTCAAGGGTCAGTAAGCTTACCATTAGCAGTCTATAATATGATGTTAAGGTCGATCAGTACAATTTTTTATTGCACATATTTTATCAATCTATGCAAAAACTCCATTTGGTTCTTTTCTATAGTTTCTATTTTTCTGTTAGAGTTTCATCATCTTTTCATTTATTATAACTATTTTTACCTCAAGGTCTTTGAGCTTATTTTTCAAAGCTTTTAAAAAAACTTCTACTAATGCCAACAGCTGGGTATTCTTGGTCGTGTTTCACTGGAGTATTTGTTTTCTTAGGTATGAGTCTCATTTTCCTTCTTTGCATGTGTAGCAATTTTTTAATTTACACTGGACATTTTGGATGGAATTTTGTAGGAAATTGGATTATGCAATTGTCCCAGAAAACTGGTTGAAACTTTTTTTTTATTTGTCAATTTAAATGGTGAAAAATTTTGTTCTTGTCATGCTTGGTTTCAGTGTATGATAGGGCAAGGCTATTTGGGCTTTGAGCTTAATCCTAAGGTATAGTTCTTTCCAAGAAAGCACAGTCTTCTTCCTGGGGTCTCAACTGCATTCTGAGGCACTCAATGAGGTCTCTTTGCACTGTTACACCAACATCTTTTATCACTGCAGCTTCTCTAGTATTTCCATTCAGCACTTAGACCTTTAATAGAGAGTCTCTGCTATGTGAGTCTCACTACTCACACTGACAAAGGATCTGCAGTAAAGCCTCATGTGGACTTCTACCCACTACTTCCTCACACAGCTACCTCTGTTTTGGCCAACTTCCCTGTAAATTACAGCCTTCTTTGGCAGCCTAGAATTCTAATCTCTGCATCCTCAACTCAGTGAGACCATAGTTTAACTTGACATTTATCTCCCTGCATTAAGGTAGGAAAACAACCAAGCCGAAAGCTGAGAAAATTCTGGGGTTCACAGAGTATATTTCCTTTCTCTTGAGGATAAAAGTCCTGCTATGATTATTGTCCAATGTCTGAAAACAGTTGTCTTATATATTTTGTCCAGTTTTATAGTTTTTTAAATATATTTTTAAAGATTTTATTTATTTATTTTTAGAGAGAGAAGGGAGGGAGAAAGAGAGAGAGAGAGAAACATCCATGTGTGGTTGCTGGGGGCCGTGGCCTGCAACCCAGGCATGTGCCCTGACTGGGAATCGAACCTGCGATGCTTTGGTTCATAGCCCATGCTCAGTCCACTGAACTATGCCAGCCAGGGCCAGTTTTACAGGTTTATACAGCAGGAAGACAGGTAATGACTCTTTCATGGCTGGAATAAAAAAAAATCCATGGGTTTGTGTTTAATTTTTTCAATACATTGTGAGATAGTATATATAAAGTAGATACTATCATTATAGCCCAATTTTGTAAAAAATTAAACTCAGACTGAGTAGGGGAGTCAGAATTTAAACCTTAGCAGTCAGATTCAAGACTCCATCCTCTGATTCAATATACTATGTTGCTTCTGTAACATGAAATTATATTTATTTCTTTATGTTTATGTATTATGCTTATTTCTTTATTTCTTTCTATTTATCATACTCTATTCTCATAGTTTTATTAATATTCATTTTTAACTTTGCTTGCTACATTATACTCTGTGTAAATACCATATATTTCCTGTTTACAATTGTCTCTCCACTGCCTAGCACAGGCTCTTGGTAGGAAGTCAATAAATATTTGTTGAATGAATGAGTGAACATAGATGCCACCATTATAAAACAATTTTGAAAATAGAATCTTTTCCACATATTTATTATTTCTAGTTCATCTCGCTTGCTACTTTGTGGCATCAAAATTCTGCAACAAAAACAACCCAAAATCTAAAGGTGAGAAATATGCAAAAGAGTGACATGTATTACTAGAATCTTTACAATTATATACATAAAAATATAATTCTGCTCTTGATGAGAGAGAAGTAATTGAAATCAGTCTTAGGAATTTTCAAAATGCCTACTGATAAACAATGACACTAGTTTGATGAAATGAGCACAGATTTGACATGTTTGATTGATGAACTGAGGCATCATGTTTGATTGAAATAAAAAAAAAAAGATGTCCACATTTGTCACTTTGAATATGTTATTAGAAAAAAGGAAAAACTATTTTTGTTAATTATTTCTAGAGACTTTGTATCACTTATTATCGTATTTTAAATGCCAATACTCAGCTAGTTATTTTTTTAAAGATTTTATTTACTTATTTTTTAAAGAGAAGGGAAGGGAGGGAGAGAAACATCAATGCCCCTCAAGTGCCCCTCCACTGGGGGCCTAGCCCACAACCCAGGCATGTACCCTGACTGGGAATCAAACCAGAGACCCTTTGGTTCACAGGCCAGCACTCAATCCACTAAGCCACATTAGCCAGGGCCTCAGCTGGTTATTTTTAAAATATACCTTTGTTGAACTTTAAACTGTCAAGTTCTGGTTCTCATAGTCTTCTACATGACAAAACAACATGCACTTATTTTTATCAGAAACCAGACTACATGATGGTTTAAGCTAATTTTTGTGTTAATAAATCTCTGAAATATATGCAGTAGACTTCACATTTACATAAAATTAAAGAAAGGATGCTTCAGCAAATGCAAATAAATGCAAAAAGGAATATTTTAATTTTGATCCATGATTAGTATCAGTCATCACAATGTGTTAATAATACTAAAGCAAAATTTTACATTTAAAGTATCACCAATTGTTGTAAGCTATTTATAGACTGAGTACACTGATTAATTAATTTAGAAGTATATTTATTGATTGTATTTCAATTCTGCCTTAAATCTGAGGTCTCTGAAAACATTTTAATATTAGAATCTTATGCACTTACTTCTGCAATATACAAGCCCAGCAAAAAGATTTATTTTACTTGGTGCATTATTAATTGTATGAGTTGACTATTTAACCTTTATCGATTTGCATTTCATACTTAATGTTCAATTTAGAAACAAGCAAACATTATTTGACAATAGGAAGAAAGACATAAATGTTAATTCTAGCACACGGGGAATATCACTTTATTATTCACCATTGTATGTTCTCCTGTCAGCAACTTTCAAGGTCTTGAAGTAGCAGTCAGTTTTAAAACAAAAGTTTTTAAGTACAAATAGTGAACTTACGGAAGGTAATCCTTGCGTCCTCAGGCACTGTAGCATTTAACTCTTTCTTATATTTGGATTTTAGTGAAATTTTTCATCGTGTTCATTTCTTATTTTTAAAACCCTGAATAGGATTTTGACCTGACCACACCAACTGGAGCACTTTTGTTATTATATGTGATTTGAAAATTCATCATGCTATTTTGAATATCCAGAAGATACTTTTCTAAAGTGTAGGCTATATTGGTAGACCTTTTTATGTGTAAAAAAAAGCCATGAGGAAGGTAATGAATAATTACTTTTACTGCATTTCAACACTTTATTGTTCGCATATACCCATAGATTTTTCTAGGCTAGATCTAATTTCAAGTTTGTTTCCCAAGATGCTCACAAGTGACCAAAGTAGCCCCAAAATTCCAATACTTTGACATACTGAAATACACATTACATTTCCAAAATCGGTTCTTTTAAATGGAAATGGAATGTAGTTCTTGGACAAATTATATGTCCTGATACAGGGTTTGGAAACTGGTTGCATAAAATGTTTCCAGAAAATATAGAGAGCTGAATCTTCTTTAAGTGTCAAAGAAAATCTGCCTTAGGTTCTATAATTTATTTAAGCAGGAACATTTCTCTCAAGCAGGTTATCTTGTGAATTGCAAAGTGATTTTGTTGTCTGTTAGTCCTTCATGTTAATCAGTCCTACAAGCTTGAGGTCTCCTTAGGGGTGTGAAGAATCTTGAGGGGAGCTTTCACATCCTTGTGGGATGTAAATGGCTTTTACCATAGTGGCATGTGTACTGTTTATGTAAAAGGCCATGATATGACTGATAGTTATATTTCCTAGTGGTTAGTAACAGGGTGAGCATTTTTCTTTAATGTTGGTATTTGTGTTGTTGTTTATATCTAAAAGAATACAGGATATGAGGTCAGAAGAGGGACGAGACAAATGTTCCAGGTAAACTACTCTAAGTCAGGCAGGGAGGGATAGACACATCATGATTCCAAGGAAAAAGTTATTTGAAAGGCATAACAGAATCACTTTATCTCTGCTGTAGATTAAACTGATTATTACCCATGAGAAGAAGAGCAAGGCTTTTAAGAAATAGGCCATAAAAGAGGATTTTTTTAAATAGAAAAAAGATAGGCCTGGGGAATCTAGAAAGTCACAGGATAATGTAACAATACAGAATTCTGAAGAGTGCTAGAAATATGAAAAATAAATTTTGAAGGATATGGATAAAAAGTGTCTCACACCTTTGGACAGCTCTCACACCTGCATAGTGTCCTTTGAGTAGCTATGCTGTCACCCAAAATAAGTGACAGACTTTCAGTCTTTGCTCACGCTCGACGGTCAGAATTCCCTTCCAGCATTCTCTGTATCTTGTGCGTTTTGGAAATCCTCTCATTCTTCAATATCAGCTCCCTTACTTACCTCATTTGCTCCCTCCTTTCTTCCTTCAGTAATTTGCTACTACAGTTATTTGCATTTTTATTTTGCCCTACATTATGAAATAGTTGTTTATGTATATTTCTTTCATTAGGCTTTGATGTTCTTTGTGGTCTCTAGAATTGTCTAGTTTAACATAAATCAAGGAATGAAGAAGTGTGTTTTTGTTTTCTCTTAAATTTAAGTGGAATGGAAATTGATAATACAGGTTCACATAATACCCTCTGCTTGCATAGATAATACTTACTTGTGGTTATTAATATTTCATTTTACCTGTGTGCATGATTCAAGGCAAGGTCAGGTTTCCTCATCCGTAGATAGCATATAACAAGCTTTGTCTCAATAAAACTTGCCACACTTGCTATATCTTCAGCAGGTGCTTCAAATCGTTTTCCAAGAGCTGCCCCTTTGCTGCAGAGCTTAAAAAAATACAATACTTTAAATACCCTAATAGTCTTGGGATATAATTTATCCTTTAAATAATCAAAACATATATATATGTACACATACTTTTACCAAACTATGAGTATTAATATTTTGATTATAAATTAAGTAAAATGTCTCTGTTCACTATTATGTGACTATAAAAAACATTTTACTGTAAAATGCTTCCTGTAAAATATTTTAGAAGTATGATATATTTTATATAAGTGCCACTTGCTAGGAATGTCTGTTTTAAAAATAAAGCACATGATAAGCAAAGATATTAACAGAAAACCTGGTATAAATCATATTAAATACCAGTGCTTTTATGAAAACCCAGCTGAGCAATGATCTAGCACACTATCAAGTTTGATTTAATATAATAAGAGGTATCGGAAGTAAACTCCTAGGAGCCATTAAAATGATCGGTGATTAATTTGAGTCTGAATCATATTCTCTAGAATGTTACTGAAAGAAAAGAAGTAAAAATTTATTAGAATTTATTGGCAGAGACCACAATATCTAAAAAACATGGCAAGAATGTAGAATTTTTAATAAAAATTCCAGGAAGTCAGTGGTTTCTGGGCACTGTGGATAAACTGTAGGGAAAAAAATAGTATTTTTTTGAGAACCCTAAACATTAAGAAGTGTCAATAATACGACAAGGGAAGATCAGCACTGTTGTTTCCCCACAGACTTTCCTACTGCTCCTTGGAATCAAGGCTGCTGGGGAAGGGGAAGCCCCGCCTTCTGTTTAGTGACCTTATTTAGGGTATCTGTATCTTTGCTGTTTTCTCTCTCCATTTATGTATATACTGGGGAAATTTTCTCACAAGGGATAGTAATATTTGAAGTTAATACCTATTCATTTATACCTTAATATAAAAGTTCTTATGTCCTAAATACCATTTAAGTGACATAGCTTAAATTTTCTTTTATACATTAAGTCAACATTGGCTTGCTATTTACATTAAGATTATTGGCAATTATTTGTTTAAGTGCAATTTGGTTGAGAATTGGCTATGTTCTGTTTTAAAATGTATTCCTCTTCTTACTTTTATTCAAAAAACTATAAGCTGAAAAGAGAATCTAGGCTCTAGATGTTTAACATCCCTACTTCGAATGGGTAGTTACCTAATTATATTATCTTTTGCTGATATCCTGTCAATTCTGAGAACCCATATTATCTTTGAAAGTCGTTTGCAATTTGATGGGTGAAAAATGTTATTTCATTCCTGTGGTCAATAAATATTTATTGAGTGTTTACCACTAATTACCAGACAAAAATTACTGACTTTACATTTAATGTGTATTAGATAAGACTTTTCATAAATTTCAGCTATTTTGCTCTGTGTATATTCCTTTCTATTTCTTGTTTTGTCTATTATGTTAATCTTTTTCTTATTAATTATATATATGACCTCTTTAGATATATGACCTGTTTTCTCTCTTTCTGTAATAACTACATACATGTGATCAAATGTAAGAATAACTCTCAAATTTTAAAAGATTCAACTGTTATTCATATTCTGATAAGGACCATCAGAGTACATATTATAAAACATTTTCTTTTCAATTTTTTTGAAAAACAGAACAGCAAACACTATTAGGGGAAGATACAACATAAAAGACCTCAGTCAATGCTAACTTTGGCTGCTTCATAAAGATAACATAATAAAATTGGATAAGAAAGAGACAAACATTTAACACCGATTCAGTAATTACTCCAAATTCCTACCTTACCATTGTCAATGTGGTTGTAAACAGACGTTAAATTATAATTTAAGAAAATACTGTAGTTTGAACATGGATGTTTGAGATAGCATCTCTGCTCTTCTATCAATCTGATCCCACAGGACCCAGAAATGCGTAAACAGAGAGTTAAAAAAAATTTTTTTTTTGGTGCTCGCTTTGGCAGCACATATATTAAAACTGGAACAATACAGAGATCAGCATGGCCCCTGTGCAAGGATGACATGCAAATTTGTGAAGCATTCCCTATTTTTAAATTTTTTTCTTGGATGGCATAGCTCTTTCTAAACCCAAATCAGTAGGAAACAAATAAGTAGAAATTGTGGAGTTTTGTTTGTTATTATGTCACAGTATTAAATTCTAGAACTTCTTAATTAATTTTATCTTCTAAATAAAAGCAAGATTTTTTTTTTTCGTGTCTTAAATACCCAAACCTCCTGGACTCTTCATGTAAAATTTTATAGAAAGAAATGAACAAACAAAAAAAGAAGCTGCACATTGTACATACTCCTTGCCCCTTCCTGTCTGTGTTCCTCTTTAATGCAGTGGAGAAGACAAGCTTCCTTTCCCAGGCACACTCACTGAGGGACCAATGTGGGCTGCTCAGGGAGCAGTCAGGGTTCGCTTCCATGAGGACACTGAGACCCTACATAGCAAGAGGAAGCCAACCTTCAGACTTGATTATATTAAAAGCTATGTCTATGAACACCAAATGAAGTGAAGGATAAATGCCTTATCCTGTCATGTCTGTAATATTTTCTACTTCTATGAGATTCAAGGCCAGAAAAGAAATAAAAATAATCAATCTTAACATACTAAAGTGAGGACTTCACGAAACCAAACTATAAGACAGCGTTGAAAGACAAAGATAATTTTCCAATTCACATTAAAATGAAAACAGGCAGCCTGGGTGGGTAGACTTTATATATATTAGTGGTAATCTCATTTTATCAATCAAGTATTATAACGCAGAGAAGTTTCTTGATTTTATCAAATATTACTTTATTTGTTTATGCCAAAGGGTACATCTTTGAAACAAACTTTGCCATAAGGAAAATCTTTATAGAATACGTTGAATTTAAAGGTAAATGTAGACAAAATACTGACAAAAGGATTGTAAAAACAGTGCAGATATTTCACTAAATTTTTAAATTTCTCTGCAGACATTTTTAAAGACTAAGAAGTTAATTCTCCAGAAGATGAAGGATTTTAATGTGGTATAAATGTGTTTGATTGTCAGAACAATGATTGTGTTCAAGTTATATTTGTCTAAAACTATATACCAAGTCTTTGATGAACTAAGTTATGGAGATAAAGAAATAGCAACTTTTAAACTACATACATGATACAGTCTATCAGTGAGAAGAATTTGAATTAGGAAAGATAATACTAGGTGTTCATCTTTATTTCTAAATGAAGCCTAAAATATTTTTGAAGGAAGCATGGACAAATTAAAAGCACTATGTTAAAGGGGAAATGCAGTGAAACCCTTTATATGTGCACTTGTTTTGAGGAGAAACTAGATAGTAAATGAAATTTCAATAGTATATTTAGTAGAATTGCAAGTTTGATAATTTTTTCTCTAAAAACAAAAGCTTTCAGATTAATTTATGATTTCTGCCATCATGCTTTCTAATTCACTAGTCTTTTGTTTGTTTCTGCTGACCTTGGTATTATATTTTTTCTTTTGGTTCATTCTTTTTTTAGGGTCATTTTTTTCCTGTAGATCTTCAACTAATATCTTTAGTTGAATGCTTAACTCATTTCATTTAGTTTTTCTTATAAGTTTATTGTATACTTCTGTGTTTTACTGAAGAAAATATTCATAGCTTTTATTTCCATCTCTTTCACCAAAAACTATTTAAGAAGATATGGACTTACTATTTATTCTTTAAAACTTTACTACCTGTTTTTATTACTGCTTGTAAGACTAGATATTTTTTGAATATTTACTAGTCAATAATATTTCATCATTTATGGATTATTTTCTGCTTATTAATTTCCATTTCCCAAATGTTAAAGAAATTAACATTTTATGCATAGGTATAACAGGAGAGGCACTAGTAGTGAAACTAGGGGATGAAATAGCACTGAAAACCCCAGAAATGAGTCTTCGAATGAAATTGGGTACTGCTGCATTCTAGTTGCAAAAAGCCTGTGTCTCTGTGGCTACTGGGCATGCAGTAGATACAGGTAATAATTTATTTTTTTATTATCTGTTCTTCCTTGGAACTTTTTTTGTTTTGTTTTTGGGGTTTTTTTGAAATTTAATCTGGTCCTTGGAACTTTTTTTTTTGCTTTTTTAAAAAAAATTTAATCTGGTGTTTGGCAGATCTTTGCAGTTCTCCTACTTTTATGAGGCTTAATGTGTATGGTAGGATGAGAATTAGGCATAACAGCTAACCACCCTTCTTACCTGTAAATGTTTTAATGTGATGTTTAAAATTTCTTTTTAGATACCAGATTACATGTTCAGATGGAAAAGGTCTCATAAGTAGTAGTTTTAAATTATAGTAAATATCTTTTTATATTCTCTTAACAGAATGGAAAGAAGCTCTACACTGTAGAATAACTCCCATTGGTTTTTAGCTTTCTATCATCTTCTTGCATGAAAGAGGAATGAATCAGAGACCTCACTACTTGTAACTTTCTACATGGTGCCACATAGATCGACTAAAGTGTCTCCATGGGAGAGACAGAGTATGTGAAGCTAAGAGATGCAGAGAATTATGTTCACACATCAGTGGACTTAAAAGTACCATCAGGGTTTCAGAAGCAATGCTTTTCAGCCAAGTAGGCTATGATGTGACCTCTATTAAATTTATGGGAATTGAAGAAATGAGGTTACTCCCTGGGTGACAAGCTGTTGAATGACAGTAAAAAGTAATTAATCACTCCCACTCCTATTTGTTAAAATGGTTGTGCTTCAGTCTTTTTTTTTTTCTTCTCCCCAGGTAGCCTTCAAACAGAGGTGTGGCCACAGTGGGTTCATTCCTGTGTTTCACCTTGATATGACCATCCAGTAATTTTCTTATTTTCTGAAGCATGTAGATGATACACATTAACCTTCGTTTTTTTTTCCAGGATACCCCTAAACTCCAGCTATCTGATGTATAAAGCAGATTAGATACGTGTCAGGAGTGAAATGAATTAATAGAATAAATCTGTCTTCTTGTCCCTGAATATCAGGTCATAAAAGTAGTGATTTTAAAATAAAGATAATATTAATTACATACTTATTTTAAGGTATTTATATTATAAAGTAAATATGTTATCCCATACAAACGTAGTTCGTGTGCTACAACAGCTAGCTTTTACTGAGTGTTGATATGTGTTTGGCATTGTGCTAAGCCCTTTAAATATAGTATCTCCTTAGATATCATCCTTTAGATGGTATCTTTTTAAATATCATTACTTCCAATTCAAAGATGTGGAAATTGGTTTAAGAGAGGGTAGTAACTTGTCAGATAATAATTTCTAGAGCTAAGATTCAAGACTGGATCTGGATCTCATCCCTGCCTAGATTTTATGTTCTCCAGATAGTGTGCTCCTCAGCGGGCCATTAGTGTTAGTCCCCAGTCAAATCCTAGAAGGATCAATGTGAATCAAAACAGCTATTGCCAACGGCTTCTTGGCTTCTTATTTATGACCACTCTATTCACATTCATATACTGATTGGTATATAGCTATATCTAGATTTATAGCTATGTCTATAAATCTATATCTAGATTTATATCTATACATATCAAATAACTTTTTATATCTCACTGGACTATCATTAAGAAAATAGTAGGATAGATAGAATAGGCAGGAAGAAAGAGATATAGGCAACATTTATTGAGCAACCAGGTAAGAAACTTTTACGTACACGAATCATTTAATTTCTGTATTCACCCATTTTATACACAGGGAGCTGACTCATTCAAGAAGCGGAGGAGGCTAGAACATGTAGAAATGGAGAGAATGGCTAAATAGTGCCTATGAATGAGAAAAAGAACATGTGGTGGAGGTGCTAGTGTGGGCAAGGGAGCATAGTTCTGGTCAGAATGCAGGTGTGCTTGTCTGGAGCCCATTGATGAAGGCCTTGGCTGGGCGCACTGAGCAGCCTGGTGGGCGATAACCATCAGCCCTAACCACCATTTCCCTAGGCTGGGGAGTTTCTGGTCCACTCACTCCCCCATCTGCTTGGCTGATCATCAGGAAAATTAAAATGAATGTTTTGAGGGAATTTGATAATAATTGGGATTTTGTGGGATCTTTTGTCTTAATATATAAATTGCAGATTTCTTTATTTTCCAGTTAATAGTCATGTTATTTAAATGTTTTTTCAGAGCCTAGATTTGTTTAGGTAGAAAAAGCTGGCTGTTTGGGAGGGTATGTTTTCTTTGGAAATGTTTGGGAAAGCATACCAAGGCAACTCAGATATCAAAAAATTAAATGCTTTTAACAGGACATATTTTTCAAGAACTTGAGAATTAAGGGCAATAAAACACCAGTAATCCACAACCCATCACCCTATGATACATCACTTGATTTCACTCCCATTCACTTGATTTCTTTTAGTTATCGTGGGCATTGATAGTAGCATTAATTATTTTGGAGCAAACTCCTATGGAGTAGTACATAGGTCAGCAATTGCCACGAAGCCACAGCAAAACAAACTACTCCCAAACTCTCTGGCACACACCAATGTACAATTATTTTTTACCCACGTAACTACAGGTTGTCTATGTTTGGCCAATCTAGGTTACATCTGACTAGGCTTGGGTCTAAGGGTCTAAGATGACAATTAACTCCAGTTCAACTAGGGCTTGTAACAGCAGCTGAGACATTTTTTTTTCTCATAGAAAAGGCAAGTAGCCTTGCTCACTTCAGACCCACTAACATTCCCATTGCTCAAAGCAAGTCACAAGGTCAAGCCCAAGTCTAGGACTGAGAGAGTGGCCAGGGTGAGGATGTATGTAATAAATACTATGACTTGATGAGGGTGGGGAGTAAAGAATTGAGACCAATAACTTAATGTGCTTCAAGCAGAGAAACAGATCTATTTCTCTAAGAATTTCTTTTCCAAATTTGTCCACCCACAGTGGTGTGAAGGTGGACAGTGTGGGTTATGACACGAGGTAGAAATCTGGATCTCTACTGTTACTGTCCTTTCAATACCACCAGTTGCTTCAGGACGGAAACAGTTTTGAAATGGTATGTTCTACAGCATGTTGAGGAGGTGTTATATAAAAAAATTTCTCAGAGCAAATAAGCCCATGATATGCTTGACTGTAGGGCTACTAAAACTATTCACCATACTAATGCATATTGCAGATATTATAGGAGATCATCTGGTATACAATATTTCACAGACTTGTTTGACCATAGAATCTTGTTTGTGCAACCAATTCTTTTTTTAAAGAACATCTTGAGGGCTAAGTGTTTTGTGTAACCCATTTTGGGAAATGCTGTCCTAAGGCAAATTCCATCTTTCTTACCTCTGAGTTATAACTGTATTATAATACAATTATAATTGAATTATAATATAATAATACAATTGTATTATTGTTATGAGCCGGTGTACTCTATTTCAATTTATAGGTTACCTGTGTTACTTTTGAGTCAGTCAAATCCAGGCATGTCTCACTGTCTTTTAAAATTCCTCTTTTATACATTTCAGAGATGTTTAATGTGCATATTTAAAGCAAACAGGAATTTAATGCTTGCAGATGCCAAGAAATTTCTATTTCTAGCCCCAGAAAGAATGGAGTTCTGGGGTCATTTAATCCACAGTTTCATCAGGAATAAAATTCTGGTTAGCAAAAAAAAAATTTAAATTAGCAATGCCAATGGATATTTATCTTCTTGAAATGCATGTTTAAATTAACACCTTGATGTTATGCTACAGAGAATAACACCTTTTTAAAAAGAAACACCCATGAGGCTGGGACAGTTTTAGCTTGGTAGAAAATAGTTTTTATACCTAAAATTTTTATGGAATGTTATAAATCTGAAAAAAAACACATCATTTTAAACAGCTGAGATTTTATAGCCACCCAGGGATAATAAAAAGTCTGAAGAATATATTATATGATGTAGATGAGAGGAATATATTAGTCAATATTGTGACTTTTTAAGAGTTTGCTGTTAAAAATAGGATAAAGGAAAATTATTCACTAATCTTTCAGGCAAAATGTCAGTATGTTTTTGCATAATTCTCATCAGTGTATTCTAAGGTTCAAAGAAAGACCAAGTGGGGTCGACTGTTCTGGCAGCCACGAGCCCAGGCCCTCCACCATGGCAGGGCCGTGCACAGTCCTGATTATAAAAGGCAGCAAGCTCCTCAGAACCTTTAAAAGGAGTTTCTGAAGAGCAGCTGAAGACTTAATTCTGTATTGCTAAAAATGTTGAAATGGGGATTCGGAATTGATATAACACTCCTATACATTATCTTATTTTCTCCTCACTGAAGCTCCAAGAGGCAGGTCAGGTGGGCAGTGGCTCCCATTTTGTGGGTAATAAAACTGGGATTTGAACAGAATTAGTGACCTGTCCAAGGTCACACAGTTCATAAACTGCAGAGCAGGAAATGAAAAATATTTCTTCTGATTTTGAGTTTGGTGCTTTCCCCACATCTTTGAACACTTCTTTCTGAAATGTTTTGTTCACAAGGTTTGTTTTCTGATTCCAACTATATAGTTGATATTATAAATTAGATTTCATCCTCTCTCATGGGTTTAGTTGAAAAATGGTGGAAGGGGTGGGAGCTCTTTTTTTAAAGTATTGTTTTTCAAATTTAAATATTTTAGGAGAAAGAGGCATAAAAGCAATGATAAGAGGATCTGAATTCTGGGAAGGGAATTTAAGGCAATATTTATGGATCTATGCAGACAAAAATAAGTTTTTATAGTACATGCAGGTCATTTCTCCATACAAGAATAAAACTTTAAAGCATAATCATTGAAGTTTCAATGTAAAAGCAGGCATGCTGTTTCTAAGAGCTGGTGCTGAGACATAACAGAAAGAAGTCCTTTTGCTAGAAAACTAATCAGGATTTTAAGGGATGTGAGAACAGGTGATAACTTACTTTGATGGCTCTCCGTTCAAGTACACAAGAAGGAAACGATTACTTTCTCTCTTACCAACTAATACTGTCATATCAGAGTCTCCTAAAGGCTCTGAAAAAATGTTTTTCATTTCTGAAAGAAAGGGGAAGATTTCACCCAGACAAATAGAAAGTAAGTTTCTATACTGACCATTGCTTAAGAAATATAGGTTTAACATGAAGACATCACTTCCTGCCTCCTGTTTGCCTATATGCTGCTAACAACAGTAGCTCCTAGGAGAAAATGCATCCAAAAAAAATATTTCTACTTCAATATTCCAGCTAGTCAGACATGAGAGGAGAAAACTCATGAGGAAATGAGTTTTCCACTCAGTGAGTATAATCCACACCTCCATAGTGGATTATACTATAATGTATCTTAAACTTGATAGTGATATTTCTTATAGTCATAACACTATTTATTGAACATTTGCATGTGCCATGAATTGTGTGAAGCTCTTTACTCATATTACCATATAAGAAAGGTACTAATACCATTTTCACTTCATAGATGATAGGACTTAGACTTAGGCAGCTTAAATAACTCCCCCAAGGTCGCAACACTATAGTGAACAACAAGCTTGCATCAGACTCACATAGCTCAGAGCTCAGAGGGCATTCTCTTAACCATTGCATTTATAAATGCTTTGGTAGTTAAACACTGGCTGTTACAGACTGGTTCTAATACTACTTGCTCCCAGACAAGAAATGTACAGATCTTTCTATAGGAACCTACCCCCTATCGGTCACGGCAATTGGTTCCCAAATTGAGCCCCGTACACAAAGGGCAAGGAGAGACTGAAGAAAGATGCAGACCACTCTATGAGGTTTCTTGGATGACCGCAGGATGAGTAGATCTCCGCATCCACCCTCCAGTATCTTGAAACTTTTGAAGGCTTAAACAGGGTTCAGTCACATATTCAGTCCATATAGTTTCAACAGCACATTAATTTCTCAGGGTTGTACCCTTGAAACAGTTCCAGCCGTGGGAATAGTGGGTGTAAAGGACAGGGGAGGTGGCGAGGGGCCTCTGACTGCCTGGGTCCAGCTCTGAAGTCAACAGGTGGTCACATCTTCTTGATGACCTGCTTCAACATGGCCAAAGTAAAATGACTAATGTATTGAGAAAAAAAGAGCTAAACACATCATGTTTTTAGGATAGGGAATTTCTTGGATAAAAACATACCAATTTGTTAAATATACTTGAAGAGCGCATCCACTAAAAACACGCATTAATTCTGATGTTAGTTGCTGCCATCTCATATTTACTGTGAACCATACCAAAGTGATCCTGACTATATAAATCATTTCAACACTGAAAATAATATTCAATATAACACGGATGCCTGACGGCCAGAAAAGAGAAGTGATATCAAGTATCCACTTTAACTCATCAACTTCCCAGTTGTCAGATTTGCATATTATCTTAGTCACTTTTTACTGCCAAGAAGTGATGTCAGAACAAGCCAGATGAATGACAATTGCTTTTCCCCTAATTATATTGCGGATCTTCCTCCGGCTCCCAGCGAGCCCCGATGCCATGTCACTTTCCATGAACACCCTATGAGCAGCTGCAGACCCTTTCTAGTGTCCAGCCTTTCCCACTGTCTTCCACTCTAGTCTTTGGTGATGACAAATGAAAAGAATTCGGTCTGCACATAAGTGGAAGAAAGCATTCCCATCCTTGTTTTCTGTCCATTATGGTTACACTAATTACAAGAACTTGGAAAGGTTTTCAGTATATATTCATTTTGTAATTCTGGTCGGCATGCGCTACCTAAAAGTGTCTATTGTTAATGTCACCCTGAAAATGTTTTAGTTAGTTAAGAAATTTCTCTGGGTGCCAAACTTTATCAAGTTACTATCTGAAATATAATACTGTCAAAAGGCTGACAGCGAGTTGATACAGACAGTTGATATAGTTCAGGTGCCACTCTCTGTTTTTCTTGGGAGCTTGACAAGTCACAAATATATTATATGCAATCTCATTATGACTTGAAATCACTGCTAGGTTTAAGGAGTGCATCGTTGACAATATTATGGTGAACATAAATAAGAAAAACCATGTCCATGATGAGGTTCTCATTTAAAATAAACCCAAACATTTTAAATTAATAAAATAAAACAATCTGCAATCCTCTTTCCAAAAATGAAACTTTCCTTTACAGAGTATTACAAAAATTTTATTTCTTATTTCCTTACACATTAGGGAAGAAAAAGCAATGATATTATTACATCTTTTCCACATGAATTTACCCTATCTCCTCTTTATAAGCTTTAGTTTGCTAACTTTGCCTTTTATTTAATTTTAAATAAAAATGCTTCATCACTTAGTAGTCGGAGTCATCTAAAATAACTGGTGTACACCAATCAGCTAGTTTAGTACATATTAGAGCTGTTACTGCCAATGGATAACACAAAAATGTAAATTAAAATCACTCATTTTCTTTGTTAGCATACTACTAGTTAATAAAGGTGGCAATTTTCCACCTAGTGCATAAGTAGCAAAATGTTATCAATTTCCTGAAGAAAATTGTTCCTGAAATGCTCTTTTACTTGTTCTTAATTTTGAAAATGTGAGATTATTAGTGAGGGCAGACATAAAAGAAAGCCAGCCTGTGGGGATTAAAACTATTATAGGGTTGCCAGATTTAGAAAACAAAAATACTTGACACCCAGCTAAAATTGAATTTTACATAATAAATAATTGTTCAAAGTAATTTTGTCTTACGTATTACTTATACTATACCATACCACACCATAGCATGACACTCATTATCCTAAAGTATCAACAATGTTTACCAGTGTTGAGTCATGGGATTATTTGCAAATTTAGCTTTTCTCCTTTTGATTTCCCACCCAGTGTATGGGGTTGTTTGCGATCTGATTTTCTAAAACAGAAAAAAGTCTTGAAGGGGACAGAAGTCTTGCATTCTGGCATTGCCCCAAGGTAAGAGATTCCCTAGGCACAGACCAGGAATCCTTGTAGCAGAAGCGGCCAATGTACCCTTCAGAAAGGAGGAGTCAAAAGAGGGGAGAGATTCTTCAGAGGATCAAGCTTACTACTTGATCCAGGCAAAGACTGGAGAGAGTCAGAAGCCAGGCAAGCAAATTTCAGAGTTGAATAACGTATTCTCTTTCAAGGAGGAGAAACCAAGGAGGGTCTTTTCGTGCTGAACCTCCAAAATGCTGGATGAAGCCCTCTTACCACCCTTCACGCGTCGTTTGATTTTACTGTCAGAGAATTAGAGCTGTGGGTGTCATGGGGATGGAGAAGGAGGGAGGGTCTGGGGTGCTGGAAGGGAGGTCCAGTGGAGACGTGCAGGGAAGCCACTGCAAAGAATTTTATTTCATGGAAATAGAGTCTTAGAGATCTCTTTCTTTGTCAAAATTGTACTTGATGAACCATGGAACAGTTTTAGGCAATTTCTGATCTTGTCAACCAGTAGGCAAATTCTGAACGAAATTCCTGATTTATGGACTTACAAAATGGTACTTCAGAGAGGATCAAAAGCAAGCATTTTAACGTCCTGCCTTCTAGTTAACCTAGAAGCATAAGTGTGCTTGACATCCAAAAAATTATCGCAGGTCCCAAACTGTGGGGGAGAAGAGACTCATACAAGCTCGGAATAAGATATTTTTTCAGAAAATATAATGCTGTATCAGGCAGCAGCCCGGTTCTCAGGAGTTCTATTATAAAACTTGAGGCAGAGCCAGAGAGCAACATCCAAACTGCTGTTTCTTAAAGCTATCTTGTGTTTCCATGAGCCATTGTTTAATGACAGTCCTTCATCAAATGTCGAATATCGAAATATTGAAATCTTATCCGGGAATTTCTAGTTTAGAAATACGAGAGAGAAAGAGGATGAGAGAGAGAGAAGGAATCTGCAAACACAGTAGCTAACAGATACCGAGCAGTGACTAGGAAAACAACTTTAAAATAGACTGGTATTGTTACTCAAATTAAAAATGCCATTTGACTTGTTTATATTCGATTAACTGCTTGTTCCTCATAGCCAGCCAAGCCAGGACTTCCACTACGGCTCTCTTCCTTTGCCAAGTTCCTGATTATGCGTTAAGACTGGAGGGTGTAGGGAGTGCTATTTGCCTCCAGCTGATGTGGATTAATAATCGAGACACAGGAACCATTTGGGAGAATAATGAGCTGCTTCCTGGTCTAAATACCAGCTCCAGGCAATGGTTGACCAAACAAATAAAAAATCATAAAGAGAAAAATGGAGGCATCTGTTGAATCTTGAAAGAGAAAAATTCGAGAGAAATAAAAGCGTATTTTATCAGACAGGTAGTAACGTTATAGAACTCATGCCTTGAAAAAGAGTATAGACCAGAAGCCAACATGACATCAAATTGGAAGGTTAAGACTTAAAGAAGTGATGGAGTAAATGAAAATGCCACCAGAAAAGGAAAAAAATTAACATCTACCAGAAAGAACGGGTTGGAAATTTAAGATCCACGTAAAATAATTAAATGACAATTGCCTTCTTTTCTTTGGTTAAATTTGAAGGCAATACCGCTAGTACTTATTTAAGAATGATGTATTTCATTTCATATAAATACCATTTATAATGCTAAGTATGTTGTTATTCTAGAATCTAAAGAGTTAATGTCTGTTTCTTGAATTTCATCAAAGGTATTTTTGGCATCTGTTAAGAAGAGCATATGACTTTTTCACCTTTAGCCCAGGAATGTGGTGGTGGATTGCATAAGTAGAATAGCCTATGGCTGAACTTGTTCTGCTGAACCTACTCTGCTGACTGTGATTTGCTCTGAAAGGCCTTCTACACACCCTCATATAAGCTTAGGTCTCTATTAGGTGGCCCCATAGCACCTTGTACCGACCAAGCCTGCCCCAACATTTGTAGGGGCTGGAGCAAGAATACAAGGGGAGGCTCACATTCCATATGGTTATATATTTTAAAGCTATAAATCAAGTTAACACACCATTAAATAAAATATGTTCCATCCTCCTACCTGGACAAATATATACTCAAAACCACCTGGAAAACTAGGTTCAAATTAAAATTTTCCGGATGTTCAGAGATCTGTCCTAGAATATCACTTTGGAAGGAAGTGGCCCCAGCTTCTTGTTCTCAGTCTGGCTACTCTTCTTTCCTCTTCCACTCCTGCCTTCCTCCAGAACTGTGAGCAGCTTCTTCTATGTGTGTGGGGACACCCAGACCGTGCATTCAGACCCATTCACTACCTCTCTTAGCATCATGTTTGTGCATCCACTAACGGGTGTACATACAAACCCCAGTTTCAGGAGACTGGATCTAGAAAAGTCTGCTCTGGCCCTAGAAGTGGGTTTGAACCATTTGGTCAAGGAATTTTGGTATCCCTCCTACCCAGACAGGGGTCTAGTGAGGGTTGTGGGCCAGAAGGGCATGCTCAGGATGCCCCCCAGGTGACCATGGTCTCTCTTTGCCTGATGAGAAGGGGCACAGGTGGAGGAGGGCCAGAGTGGGGTTCTCGGAAACCTAGAGTCAAGGGCAAGGGCTCTTTATTCCTGGGTCTAAGGGTAGTAGTGCCTTGGACCATTCAATCATAACACTTATAATGGTTTATCTTTTTTCCTTCATTCATTGCTAGACTTTAAACTCCCTAAGGGCAGGGATGCACCTGTTCACTTTTGTATTACCAGTGCCTAGCATAGGGCCTAGCATTAATTAGGTATTCACAAATATTTTGGAGTACAAAATATCCTAGTCCTTTAAAAATGAAACTGTGTCTTTTAAGGTATACCTGTGACATTTATAAAACTTATAATGTTTTAGGGCTTAATAAGTACTTCTAATTAAAGTCAAAATTTTAGAAGCTTCAACCCTTTACTACATTGATATAAAACTAGAAACAAATAGCAACATATAAACAAAAGTCATACACATACAAATTGAAAAATCCTTTAAATGATAATAGAAGGAAATATTTTTAAATATAGCAAGATATTTAAAATATCTATATTCTAACATTTCAAATATTTTAAATATTTTAATATTAAATTTACATGTCTGTAATATTCCTAACAACATTCTCTGTAAGCAAAAATCAGTACTAATTGGGAAATGGTTATGATATATCAAATAGATGGGATACTATTAAGCCCATGAAATTATAGTAATAAAGATTAATAATAATATTAAAAACATGAACAATATAATTTTAAGTGAAAAAAGCACAATACAAAATATATACCATATACTTACATAACAAAGTTATTTTTATATATGGACAAGGTAGGGAAAAACAGAAAAATGGCAATAGTTGCAGAGGGTTAGAAGAATTGTGGTCCAAATTTTTCTTTTAAAAATAGTTTAATGATATTATAACAAAGCTTCTGTCAAACATGAAAATTAATTTAATAATATTAAATAAAACCACTTAGCAGTGAGTAGACTTTGAATGACAAATCATATTTCTTAAAACTTAATGACTGCTTTATTCATTCATTTATTTATTCATTCATAATGTAAACAAATGTATACATGACTATGTACAACTATATATATAAAAAAGTAATTTAATATATTTTTTTGTTATTTTGAATTTAGATACATTGTATTGAACTTGAAAATTTTCCTAATGAGAACTCAAGACTTCTAGCCTGAAGACCCAGATTATATTTCATAAATGTCTTAGATAAAAAGTTCTGTCCTGCAGAAGAGATCTCTCTCATTCATTCACTCATTCATTCACTCATTCATTCAAGGTGTTTCTTAACAGCCTCCTGCATTTCATGGGCCTGCACTCGGTGCTGCAGAAGCAGTGACAAAGTGAGAGCTGACTGCAGAAGCTGTTGCAACATGCTGATTGATGGGAGACAGTATAACAAGAGGATGGAACTTTCAGGAAACCAGATTTCAGTGAATTCAGGTGAAGCATTTCTTCTGGTCAGAGGTGTTCAAGGATGGACAGACCACCTATGGTGAAGTGAACTCCCTTTTAGACTGCACAACCCTCTGGAGGTGATGGTATTTGAAAAAGTAGATGTGTAATTGAACCAGATGACTTTTGAACTTTGAGATTCCCTCTATCTTGTGCCCAAATTCTCCAGAAAAGATCAAAGAGGCAAAATGAGACTCAAACCACAATTGGTTTGGACGTAAGGAGAGAGCTTACTTTCAGAGCAATAGTTCGCTTCAGGTTGTGACTAGAAATTAGAGGAAACACTGCAAGAGGCTGTGAAAACACACATCTTGTGTGGCACCTTCTCTTTTCCTCCTGAGGCGGGAGGTCACAATGGATGGTGCCTGCAAGTTTATTTCAGCTTAGCTACTGAAATGTTATCTGCAGATAGCTGAGGAAATTCGGACCTAAAGGAAGCTCGGGGACAAAACCCGGGGGCACAGAAGGCTGTGGAGTTAACAGCTGAGGTGGAGCATGACTGCCTCCGTCAATGACAGCCATCAGTGAAGAGAAGGACAAAGACCCATTAGTTTCTGCAGCAATCCATCCAGCGGAAGGCCCCAGTGAAGGCACTGAAGAGGGGAGTCTCTGTGCCTTCAGGGGATCTGAAGGGGAACAGGAAAAGCAAGGATGAGGAGCCCTTACCCTCAGGGGTATATTATGGAAGCCTTGTTGTAATGGAGAGTGAGAAAACTACTAAAGGGTGAATGATGAGTGGGAGGGGAAATACTGGGACAGCAGGCCAGAGGAAACGGGGAAGTGCCAATCAACTGCAGCAGTGTGGCTCCTCCCGGAGTCAGTCCTTTCTGCAGAGCAGGGCGGAAGGCTTGTCTGGGCTTGTGAGACCTGCTCAGAGATTTCTGACCCAGGTTGGACATATATTGTGGATTACACTCCTTGTTTTTCAATTGTACTTTGTATTAAAAAGTCTACTGTTAAAAGGTGCTAAAGAACTCTCTCAAAGAAAATGCCAAAATAAAAATAAAACAAAAGGGATGAAATCCACATTTTAAAAAAATAAAAAAAAATGACACACATGAATCAAGGTGCTTCCACAGATATTGTATCATGTCACCTTGAGATCAGCGATAAAGCAACACATGTTCACACTTTCTTTGCAAATGAGGAAACTGAGGCTTAGAGCTCACTGACACTGAGTGGGAAGGAGCCAGTTTTAAAACTCATGTTTTCTGATGGCAATTCCTTAATGCCTTCCACTGAATTGCTGCAGCATTTTACCTGTCAAGGAAAGCTGTAGTTTGTCATGCTCCTTGGCAATCTGTAATTGCTTCTTTTGTCAACATATTCATATTGATAAATTTAATATAGGAGCAATAATTTATTACAGTACAAGGGTATGGTAAAAGTAGGAATAGTGCTTTACCTCAGTTTTTCAGAACCATTAATGGGATAAAAAATTGAGGGACAAGATTAATTACTATGTAAGTTGAATATAAATGCAATGTAGTTGGCTTTTGAATAACTCTCTTTTATGAATGAAGTCTGCCCCCTTTCCCTTTGTTTGACATCACAATGTTGGGGGAAAAGTTGCTCAAACAAAATGTCTTATTGATATGTATCTACTACCATCATGTCTGCACAGAGAGGATAGAGTATTTTTCTTCTACTTCTTTTTTCTTCTGACTTAGCTCATTTTTATCATTAGCTTGTTTAATATCTTCCTTGTAGTTTTCTTTGCTCTTAAAGAGGAACATATGACTAGAAGAATGTCAGAAAAAGGAGTAGACCCATTAGTAAATTCATAACGGTTGATACATCTAATATCAAATGTAATCACTTGTTTATACAATCATTTGTTTCTGTACCTTGTTGCAGCCATTCCTTGCTTTCAGAATGGGTTTAATTTAATATGCAGAAATGAATTTGGCTGTCTTCCACTTCTGAGTGAAGGCCCTCTCTCAGTCACTGTTTTCCCAGAATGACATTTCACGTCAAGGGAATATTAGCACCTGGTTTTTCCTTCATAATTACTTGCTTGTATCAGGGCCTTAATTAGAAAATTTGCTAATATTTGTTTTCTCATTATGAACTGAGGTCAAGTTGTCTTTTTGCATTAGTAATTTGTTTATTAAATTAGCTAAAAAGTCAACATGGTTTCATATAGAAGTTTCTGATAAAACAATAACAAGGAATAAAGAAGGCACTAGAGACATATTTAAATGCAATGTATAAATAAATGGAGGTTAAGTTGAACAAGTAATTAAAAAAATGGTATTTAAAATGAGAAAACAAAATCTTTTAAGTTAAAACCAATTCATTTTAAAATGATTTTCAAAGTACTAGCCCTGCATTTGAGAAATGGTAGACTAGGTTATTCAATGCAGATCCAGCATAAAGATATTGGAGGACCATTTTCCAAGGGTCTCTAGCTTTTTTGCACATCTTGCAAACAAGGTAGTAACTGCCTTTTGTTCTGGATTATCTTTTCAAGGAAGTTGGTATATTGAACAACCTTGGAAGAGAGAGGCAGTATCTTCCTCTGGGAGAAAAGAGAGGCATGCTTACTGACCATCATAAGGGACTCAGGTTCTGTAAGCTTGGCGTTCGCCTCCTGCAACACAGTCTACGATACGTGCAGGCATCCATCAGACCTCCCCTGTGTCATCCCTGTGGGACTTGCAGCTGAAAGGGGAGCAGATGCAAATGTGATGATGGCTATGCTACTTGCTGTGCCATGAGTAATGAAATCCTTTGTTTGTGACCCAGGAGTCTTCTATTGCCATCCGTGAATTCTCGCAGGCTGTCCTGCTAGTTTGCAAGGAAGGTAATATCGTACAGCCCTCATGGTCCTTGACAAGCCAGTAGTTCAGAAGGAAGCAGTTTGGCACATACACTGGTCTCTATTAGGCAGAGTGTGCGGCAAGCAGAGTAATGGCTTCCCATACATATCTAAATCCTACTCCCTGGAACCTGTGAATATATTGGGCTGGCCAAAAAGTTCATTTGGTATTTTTCCATAAGATGGCTCTAGTGGCACTTAGCTGTCAAATTCATTCAAAAACAATGTTGTTAGATTGTATTGTGACAGCTGTCATATCAGCATGCATTTCAAAAAAAACTTATCAAAATTGGTGAATTTTTGTGTAGTTGTTATAATACTGAAAATGGAAGAAAACATGCAGCACTTTCGGCACACTATGCTTTACTGCTTCAACAAAGGGGAAAGCACAACTGAGATGCAAAAAAATAAGATTTGTGTACTGTACAGAGAAGGTGCTGTGACTGATAGAACATGTCAAAAGTGATTTTCAAAGTTTTGTGCTGAAGATTTCTTGCTGGACAATGTTCCATGTTTAGGTAGGCCAGTTGAAGTTGATAGTGATCACATTGAGACACCAACTGAGAACGAACAATGTTATGCCACACGGGAGATAGTTGATGTACTCAAAATATCCAAATCAATAAATTATTGAAAATGAAAAATTGTGTCTTTTATGAAAAAACTCATACAGACTTTTTGGCCAATTCAATATTATGTAACATGGCAAGGAAGAATTAAGGTTGCAGATTGAACCAAGGTTGCTAATCAGCTGCCTTTAAAATAAGGAGATTATTCTGGATGACATGGGTGGGCTCAATGAAATCATAAGAGCTCTTTGTATGTCATATAGGGAGGCAAAAGAGTCAGTGTCACGATCAGGGAGAGATTTAAAGATGCTATACTGTGGATTTGAAGATGGAGAAAAAGGGCCATGAGCTAAGGATAGTAGGCAGCTTCTAAAAGCTGGAAAAGACAAGGAAACAGATTCTCCTCTAGAGACTCCAGAAGGAACATATCCCTGAAGATGTCTGGACTTGGGTCTAGTGAGTCTCATTTACTTAGTGAGACTCTGAGATAATAAATTGTGTTGTTTAAGCCACTACATCTGCGGTTACCTTTTATAGCAACCACAGCACAGTATTCCAGAGGGGGAAATGCTAAACATTTCTGACATGGAAAGTTTTGGGTTTTTTCTTGTAGCACATATGACTTATGCTCATCCTTTGGGCCTCATTATAAATGCTCTACCTTTTCTAAGTAGATTTCCCTGTTCTCTCTCTCTGAAGTAGCCTCCTCTAGTTATTCCTTATCACAGTACTATACTTTTTGTAGCACTTTCTACATACTGTAATTAAAACCAGGTTTTGTTGTAATTTTTCTGCAGCTAAAACATTACATATATTTTGGGTTAAGATTGATGATTACCTTTCTCTATTGTCTTTTTGGTGAAAGCCCACCCTTCATTCTAAGACTATGTTCTTTCTATATTTTTAATTTAAATTGTCCTTCAAATGAAAATATGTTTGTTAGAGGCAGTAGTTCCTCTTTTTCTTCTTTAAATATCTTTTCTTGGTTAATAAAATGTTGGCAACCTGTGTTGATCCCCATTTAAAAAATTTACCGATTCATGAAATAAAAAAACCTAGGAACCACTGCTCTCGATGCTGTCAAACATCATGTGCTGCCACAGCACCTTATGCTGCCCTCACTGGAACACACACCACATTTGATTTTCATTTCTGAGCTAGAAGCTTCATAAAGGGAGAGAACATAAATATTCTGGATTACAACCTCAGAGCCTAACACAGTGTCTGGCACAGAACAAGCATGTGACAAAAATGTACTGAGTGTCATGAATTAGGAAATAAAAATTTCCAAGAGGTTAATATGTGCATGATGGTACTATAAGTACTAAGATCATATTCTCCATGCAAACACCCCAAGATAAAACCTTGCAAAGTTATTCATCTGAGACAAAAACAGAGCCATTGCTTTTGTGTATATCATGCTCCCAAAATTATATTTATACTCCCAAATCAGTGACCTCAAAAGATAGTGATACTCTTTACACAGATTCTTATGTAGAAAGTGTTTTTTAGAGTTTCAATAATAATAAAAAGACTTACCTTCTTATGAATCAGTACTACTTAAAATTAGTAAATGAGAGCTAGGGAAGTGAATTCCATTTCCTGTTCACCTTGGCTACTAGTAAGCACAAAATACCACTTTATGCTTATTTGGAGGACCAGGGAGCATAGAACAGCTTTTCTGATTCACTCAATTTCCTCTTTCCCATCTTACTTCCTCTGCCCTTTCTCTTTTCGATTTCCTTGTTGATGTGTGTTCCTTTGCTCTTATTTTGGCTGTGTTTCTTTGTATAGTAAGCCACTACAACTACTTTTTGAAAAAAAAAAAAGAAATTGGAATACTGACTGGCTCAGTCACTGTTGCATTGAGCCCCCAATACATGTTTCACAATTGCTGGGCTTGTCCTCTACTCCTTCCTCTAGATTTTGACTGACTTTTCTCACAGTAAGAGCAACATCCAAGGGTCGCCTTCCCACTGTGAGGCTTACCTGGTCACCATTTAAATAAGTGAATCATACATATTTAAAGCCAAATACTATTTTGGACATTATATTCTCTATACAACATTTTAAAAAGGAAAGTAATTTTGAGCCAATGGGAAATTATAAGCATATACTTGTGAACACTTAGTAAATGACCATAAAGAACTGACATATATTTTATAGAAGGTGTATGCTAAAATGTACAAAGACAAGTTTCCTTATGAAATGATACTAGAAAAACTAGAAGTAGGCCTAGTCAATAGATATTTTAAAGGGATTTGAGTGAATCTATATCTTTATCTCCAATTACTTAGGAGGAGTACAAACAGGAAGAATAGGATCTCATATTAGATCATGAAGTAACACAAATATAATGAGGCTTTATGAGAAATTTTTTTCCTTTTAGTATCAAATCCCAGTTTCTGTGAGGTGGAAGTTGGAAGGACAAATAATACAATGAGCTTCAAGACTTCTGGCCAAGATGGAGGAGTAGGTAGATATGCTTTGCTTCTTCACCCAACCAAAAGAAGGAAAACAACCAATTAAAAAAAAAAAACCAGCCAGAACTGCCAGAAAATATAACCATATGGAAGTCTGACAACCAAGGAGTTAAAGAAAAAACATTTATCCAGACTGGTAGGAGGGACGGAAATGGGCAGCAGAGGCAGAGAGGATGCACAGCAAGGTGGTGGCTGGTAGACCAGGCAGTTCCACATTTGTGTGTGGATAAGCTGGGAGGAACAACCAGGGAGTGGGACAGACCACGCAACCCAGAGTTCCAGCATGGGAAACTGGAGCCTCAAAACTCCTGGCTCTAAAAACCTGTGGGGGTTGTAGCAGTGGGAGAAACTCCCAGTCTCATTAGAGAGTCTATTGGAGCATCCCACAAGGTCCTAAAATGTACACAAACCCACCAACCCAGGAACCAGAGCCAGAAGAGCCCAATTCACTTGTGAGTAGTGGGGGAAGTGACTGAAAGTGGGACAAGAGCCAAGCAAGTGGCGTTGTGCTATCTCTGAACCCTCCTTCACATATAGCATCACAATACAGTGACCTGGGTTGCTCCACCCTGGTGAATACCTAAGGCTCTGCCCCTTACAACATAACAAGTGTGCTGAGACAAAGAAATATGGCCCAAATAAAAGAACAGACCAAAACCCAGAAAAATAACTAAGCAACAAGGAGATAACCAACATATCACATACAGAGTTCGAAACACTGGTAATCAGGATGCTCACAGAATTGATTGATTTTGGTCACAAAATGAACGAAGAAGGCTATACAAAGGGAAATATGCAGGGAACCAACAGTGAAGGAAAGGAAACTAGGACTCAAATCAACGATATAGAACAGAAGGAAGAAATAAACATTCGACTGGAACAGAATGATGAAACAAGAATTCAGAAAAACGAAGAGAGGCTTAGGTACCTCTGAGACAACTTTAATATTCCAACACCTGAATCATAGGGGTGCTAGAAGGAGAAGAGAAAGAGCAAGAAATTAAAAACTTATTTGAAGAAATAATGAAAGAGAACTTTCCAGTCTGGTATAGGAACTGTACATACAAGTCCAAGAAGCTCAGAGAGTCCCAAAGAGGTTAGACCCAAACAGGAACACACTAGACACTGCATAATTAAATTACCCAAGATTAAAGATAAGGTGAAAATCTTAAAAGCAGCAGGAGAAAAAAGGAGAGAGTTAGCTACAAAGGAGTTCCCATAAGACTATCAGCTGATTTCTCAAAAGAAACCTTGCAGGCAAGAAAGGGCTGGAAAGAAGTGTTAAAGTCATAAAAAAGCAAGGATCTACATCCAAGATTTAGAATGGAAGGCCAGATAAAGTGCTTCCCAGATAAGGTAAAATTCAAGCACTTATTATATGAAATGTTAAAGGGACTTATCTAAGAAAAAGCAGATCAAAACTATGAACAGTAAAATGACAACAAACTCACAACAGTAAAATGACAACTTCATCAACAACTGAACCCAAAAAACAAACAAACAAAACCCCAAAACCAAATTAGGCAAACAACTAGAATAAGAACAGAATCACAGAAATGGAAGTCATGTGGAGGGTTATCAGAGGGGAGGGAGAGGAGGACAATAGGGGAAAAGGTACAGGGAATACAAAACATGATAGGTACAAAATAGACAGGGGGAAGTTAGGAATAGCATGGGAAATGGAGAAGCCAAAGAGCTTATATATATGATCCATGGACATGAACTAAGGTGAGGGTATGTTGGAGGGAGAAAAAAATGGGACAACTGTAATAGCATAATCAATAAAATAGACTTAAAAAACGAATAGAATGAGCTTCTTTGAAAAGAATGTGATGGGCAGGCCACAGGGTGAGTCACAGTTCTCTAGAGTAGTTTCAGAACTGCTTCATTTTATCTTTGTAAATATATTGAGCTCAGAATCAGCCACTGGTTGTAGGCATCTGTTCAGATTAGTTTGTGCCCTTTTTTATGATTGCTCAGTGATTTGGCTATGTTGAGTGTAAAATATTTTGACTATCACTCATGGTTCTTTGTAAGATTTTATTTGAAAAAGGGCTTCCCTGCCAAGTGGGCAGTATATGTAGTGGTTATAGACAATGTGGTTCGAATCATATAGGCCTGAGTTCAAGCTCTGACTCTGCTACTCACTGGGAGGGTGATCTTAAGGAATTACTTAACTGCCCAGAGCCTTAGTTTCCTTGCCCGAAAAATGGGGATAATGATAGTCTCACTCCTTCGGGTGGGTGTGAGAACTGAAGGAGGGGTGGAAAGAAGGCTGTTGGCACACACTAATGACATGTAAATCCTGACCGAAGTACACACACAACACGGTGAACTGCAGTTAAGACCATGCTTCTAAGTATTTGAATGGAAGTGATTTCAGGACAATGGTAGAAAGCTTTTGTGCGCGTGTATGAAAGTGGAAACCCCCCCATATTTCTGCTTTCCTTTACACCCTGGAGATGAAGAATGAACGAAATGAATTGCAAAATCTACCTATGGATCTATAATCTCTCTATAAATCTTAGATTAAAAAAACAGTATATTGAAGACAATTGATACTCAAAGTTCAGCATTGATCTTTTGATGTCATGGAAGAAAAGTAGCCTTTATATCAAATCACTGCCAGCAACCAGAGAGAATTCTAAACTGGGTATCATGTTTGACTTAACTATTGTTGACAGTCTTTATATTTCTTGTTCTACAGTAAATATGTAGTGGGAGGAATCAAATAATTTTCCTATTTGAAATAAATAGTTTATACCAAACACTAATTAAAATGTAACACTTTCAACAAAATTTAACAAGGAAAAATTCACCCAGGATTCATATAACTGTGCTATCATAGACTACCTATAAAACACATTGTTAAAGACACAGTTCATGTAAAATCCACCTTTATCTAGCTATTAACTTCTACCATATTTTTTCCCCAGGATTTTCTAGGAGAAACGACAGTGCTAGATTTGGTGCATTAGGACCAATACCCAAATCCAAAATGTTATAATCTCAAATAATAACTCCTAAATTGCCAAAGATTTTACAGTCTCCCAATATATGAGAAATAATGCTTTTGTACAAGAGCTTTACAACTAATAAAGGCCTTTCTGATTTTTATAGACTGGGTATATTTTTTCTAAATGTTATTGCTTAATTCCTATTCCGTTTCTTGAAAATATAAGCATGCACTTCATTTTAGAGACATTTACCTCACACTGTGAGGAATGGCCACTCAGGTCAGCCCTGGCACTACTCAAGGATGGTAATTGGGTTCTATTACAAGTTTATAATCCAACACAAATTAAAAGGGGAAATTTTCTTCTACTCTGCAGAAATTTGCTAGAATTATACAGGAAAAAAAACCATTCTATTTCCCTCAAAGGATCTTTGCAGACTTGTTTGGAATTTAAAACCACTATACTCCTAAGAAAAACACCAACAACCCATTAGAAACTTGGGGTGAAATAATAGATGTGGAAGTAAAATTATAGAGAAAAAGCAAATGTTAATGGCTCTTAAAACAAAGGGAAAGATGGTTAACTTATAAGAGAAATGCAAATCCATCTTATACTCTGATTTTTTACCTATTATTTTGGAAAAGAATAAAAAGCTTTGATAATACACTGTTTTGGTGAGAGCAAAAGAAAACAGTTTCTCATACATAGCTGATGGGTCTCTGACTTGGTAAGTAGCTATTAAAGTTTTAAATGTGCCAACTCTTTGATTCTAATTTAAGGATATGCCTGCATTTGTGAAAAATGACATATATACAAGGTTATTAGTTACAGCACTATTTCTAAGAAAAAATACCAATACTACCCCAAATGTCCATTAATGGAGAATATATATCTTTAATACAGTAAAATATGATGCAATAATAAAGAGGGGAAATGTGACATACACTACTAGAAAACAGCCTCTAACATGTATTTAGATGTAAAAAAATTGAGTTACAAAAAGGATATTATATACTCCCATGTTGCTTATATTTATCAAGGTAAACAATGGTTGCCCGTTTAGAGGGAAAAGTGGGGGCTGCAGGATTGGGGTGGAGAGAAGATTCTGTAATGCATACAACTTTGTATGTCTTGAATTTTGAGCTATGTGAATATATTACCTATACAAAAATAAATGATACATTTAAACACATAAAATAAAAGCAGTAAATGGCACAGAACAGCTCCCACTTGTGAAAGTCACATTGTGTGTGGGTGAGCTGACGAGTGAGCTGAGGATTCCACTGTGCCTGTTACTGTCACCAGGAAGCACTCAAGTGGAGGTCAAAAACCTAGCACAGCCACCTACACCTCTCTCTGGCTTCAGCTAAGTCTCTTGGCATTCGTTTTCGTTTTTTCACATTCCCCTTTGACAGCCTACATTAACAAGTGGTGGCGGCAGCAGCTGTGTGATGCCTTAAATGGACATCCCCACGTGTAACACCGCGTTCTCTGGATGCCCTCTCTGAGAACGCTGCCTAAATCCATCACTTAGCAGGTGGGACCTGCTTTAGAATGCACCCTCAGCGTTCATGACACCAGAGTGGAGGGAGTGCACAATAACTCAATTTGAAAGTATCTGTGAAAGAAACCCTCTGTGAGAGCCAGAAATGCTGAGCAGGCCCCTTAGTGCCAGCGATAGCTTCCTGTACTCTAAGATGACATATGTTCTCAGTGTTAGAGAGCATAATATTTTACTTAATTCCTTTGCTTAAGTGGCTACTATTGATAGATTGCTGTTCCCATAACCCATACAAATGGTAGGGCACAATCCGTTCACTCCTGATTTGAGATTAGTTTTAGGCTTGGGCTGCTTTCAACTATTTGGGGCATCTTATTTTGATCCGTTGCTGAGTGAACTTTTACAAGTTATAAAATGATTAAAATAAGAACAAAAGAACTAACCAATGTGAAGTTACCAGCTGTCCACATTCACACCTTATGAGGGCATCAGTAAGTGCGAATCATAATTATTTTCTTAATTTTCATTTCTCAGTGTTTTGCTTGGTATTTAAAAAAATTATTTCTTTGTGTTTACAACTTTTCATGCCAACAAATAATTATCACCCGTATCCAAAACCTGGCTGCAGGAAACATCCCAAATGGAGCGTGCTGAAAGCACAGAGCACCCAAACAGCACCCATACACTGTGCTAACAATGCCATTGGGAATTCAAGTTTATCAATTTTTTAAGTTAATTTTTAAAACAAGGTAAATTAGGGTGACTTTTTTTCATTAAAAAGATGTGATTATCATTACATGTATTGATATGTTTCCTCCTAAGTAGTCATAAACAATTATTCAGTAATATTTCAAATATCAATAACAAGAAGAAAATCCAATAAATACAAATGTACATGCCAAAATACACAAACAACCTTGCTGACTACCTTTAAAGGTGTATTGTAAAAGCAATTTATCATTCTACCAGTTCACATAATTGTAATAACCCTTACTGTTTTTTGATTAGTGCTATACTGACAAAGGAAAATAGGACACAGTAACAAAAAAGAAAATTATTCTATACTTTGCTGTACGTGGAAACCTTTTTCCTCCTTTCTGCCCTCATACTAGCCTTGCTGAGCTTCCCATGAAGACTGAGCATGAGTGGGTCATATATGACCTTCACCTGGGCTAGACCACTGACCAGCCAGAAAGGAGGAGAGGGATAATTGACACTTGCTGCCCCAAGCCTGTTACAACCCCTCTTTGAGTGACACACGCCCAAAATCTCATTCTTGTTGTGCTCTGTGGCTTCCCCTCTGAAATCTGACCCCTCTAAATGCTGCCAAGATCAGGTGCCTGTCCCTCCCATCGTAAACCAGTCACCACATTCAGTTCCGCAAGGGATTGAATCTTCTGTCCACATTCTTCAGTTAAAGCTGAGCCTCCAAGGAGCCCACAGTCTTTATAGCCTCTGTCAGGCAGAGGTTTTTGTTCTTCCTGTCCCTTAGCACCACACAGCAGAATGCTGTGTCACCTAGCTCTTTTACCCCAACTCTGTCATTTTCCGGGCCCCTGATATTTCCACACATCTACTAAAAGTTAACAACTAGATGTCAACTTCAAAAAGTTCCTCCTTGCACTTTGTTCCAGGGCCGTCTTGAGCAACTATGGATACCCAGCTCCAGAAGATTCCATAATCATCCACTAACATCCTAGCCTCTCACTTTTTTTTAACTCCTTAATGCAATTCTTCTAATTTAGCAATTCAATCCCATGGAATTTTGTATCTCAAATCTTATACTCCAGTGTTGTTTTTTTTTTTTTTTACCTAACTTTCAACTCTTTCACTCCCTTGTACCCCATCCTTTAACCTATAGTCCCTGAAGCATTATGATCTCAGTCTGACAGTTCCCTGTGGTCTTTTCCTACCTGTCCAGGCCCACACAGTCTGTTATAACCATTCTGTCTGCATTAAACACAGTAGTTTTGCCTTTTCATCCCTCTCATCAAAACCTCAAGTCTGAGTCAGTCAAAACGTTTGGATTTTCAGGGACACACTGTAGAAAAATCACAAAACTTTGCAGTTTGTTACCATTACAGATTCCCCGTCCCCCTTCTTAGGGAGGTCCCTAATCATCCTCTGCATTAGTTCTAGTTAGCCCTTGTCTAATTTGTCTCTGTTGTCTGTTCCATGTTCAGTTTCAATTCTCCAATTCCTAAAATGCACCTAACTCAATTAAAAAAAAAATCTAAGCTAAGAATTCTCTCAACGTACCCTCTACCCATAAAACCTCTTCCTTCCTGTCTCGGTGGAGTAGGTTTCCACGTGTTCAGTTTAACCTTCCCTTCTGACTCCAGACCCCGATCCTTTCATGCTGCTTTGGGGATTTCACACACAGCCAACCACCTTTTCATTACTTTTATTCTCCCTCTCTATGGGCACTTTCAATACAATCATGTCCCGGGTACATATTCTTTTAAAAAGTGAAAATAAACGTGTCACTCTACATACCTCTTGAACTACTGTCTCATTTTCTTCTTTTGAAAGTAAGTATTTTGGACACTGTGCCCATTTCTTTCCTTTCTAATCCCCCCTCTGCTTCTGGCAGTGGGCTTTGTTCAGAAAGGCTATGTCCCGCAAGCACAGTGTGCCCCTGATGACAATCAATGAAATCAGGTGTTTCAGATGATTGTTTATTCTTTTAACCGAGGTCACTGGGATTGTATCATTTGCTCAACAACATAATGAGTACAAAGACTAATTGTACCAGTGTGTGAAATTTCAAGGTACAAATTAAGCTAAATTTTAGTCCATATCCTAAACATGGGATTTGTGAGCATGGTTAGACTAATTTTTCAGGTTCAAACTATTTCATCTCCAGGCTTGCTAACTAAAGTGTGTCCTATCTCGTTTTTGAGGAAGCAAGGCTTCCTAGTTGAGTTGCAGAGATAGCCACTTAAATTGTTCAATCTATAGACCTCTGATGGCCAAACAGATGCTTTAAAAAATTATTTATTTTTAGAGAGGGGAAGGGAGGGAGAAAGAGAGGGAGAGAAACACCAATGTGTGGTTGCCTCTCACGTGGCCCCTACTGGAGAGCCTGGCCTGCAACCCAGGCATGTGCCCTAGGCTGGGAATAGAACCGGAGACCCTTTGGTTTGCAGGCTCATCCACTGAGCCACACCAGCCAGGGCTGCCAAACACATTATTTTTTCATTCTTAGTGCTATCTCTAGAAACTCTGTAACTAGCCATTTTCCCAAAGCCTCTAATACATAAGGAGTTACTTGAGTTTCCTCTTAATTTAGTCTCATTTCTTAATTTGAAAGATAGTCTTTTCTTACTTGTTCACATTCTCCAGGATTCTTTCCTCATCTCTCTTACTATACTTCAGGTGTGGATGATTCGTCAGTGTCTATTTTTGGTCATAGACTCTTCCCCATGCTTCCCACATGGCTCTGGCCAGCGGATACACTGCTCTAATGGGCTTGCCATCAGTCTCCACACAAAATGGCTAAAGTTGCTTTCGCCCACTTTCCCTCTAAATGGGCTCATGTTTCTGAGTTGGTGGCACTTTGAAATTTAGGAATGCTTCCTTGTTTCTCACCTGCCACCAAGGTGTGACAATTTTTCTTCTTTTTCCCCTTCCCTCCTTCCTTCTTCCTTTCCTCCTTTAATTTGGTTTCTCCTCCTTATACTGGTTCTTCTGTTTAGTTTTCCCACCTAGATTATCACAGTTATAACCTCCTCACAGTCACCAGTATTTTCCTATCTAAACCTGCCTCTAAAACAGGGACTTTCAAATATTTCTACCACAATTTATGGTAAGAAATATTTTTTATACCACACACACAAACATGTGCACACAAATCTACAGAGCACACATAATTAATTTATTTCTCTCCCTTCTCCTTACCTATATTTCTTTTCATAGATGGATATAGATATACCTGAATACATGACAGAAACATGTATTCACAAAGTAAAATATATCTTTCAATATTCTAGGAACTCATATTTTCTACTGGATCATATTCTATTCTATTCTAGATTTCAATTAAACACAATGCTGGTCACAACACACTAAATTGATTTTACAGATAGATTATTACCCAGAGATTGAGCTCTATTTTTGCTCTCTCTATACATTACAGTGATATAGCAAAAAAAAAAAAAATCTGACTTCACCAGTCGCCATATTAATCCTCTTGGAAGGCCCCCTATTGCGTATTAGATAATGCTCAAGACTGTGACAAGCATGCATGGCCCCCGACAACCTGCCAGCTCTTGCAGCTTCATTCTTCCCCAGTTTGTTCTGGGCTTCCTGCCCTAGCAACAGCCACCTCCTTCCCATTGCCCTGGTTTCTCTTTCTGGTTCCCTCAGACTCTCATTCCTCTGGCTGTTTTCCCCTAAAATCAACACAAGTTATGACAAATAAAATGTCTACCCTAAAGATAAGTATACTTATATTTCATATGTAACATAAGCAAAGATAAAGAGCTATGACTTCGGGGTTTAAATCTCATACTTTCTTGTTGCTCACATAACAACCAGCATAGTAGTGATAAAGTACTAACGACTCAATATTTCCATCATTGATTCTCAATTATTCCTGTTTAAATATTTTCTTTTTACTTTCCTATCCAAGAATGCCTCCATTGCCTTCAATACAAAATTCCTCTACCTTGTTTCTAAGACCATTTGGAATCTGGCTTTATTAATTCACCCTTATGTGATAATAATGCTTTCCTCTGGCCCACCCATCTCTTTGCTGTCTTTTTGTTTCATCCTTTATCTTCAACTTCTCCATCCTGCCAGTAACGTTCCTCTCACAGCTGGTACCCTTTTCCATCTCCTCCAGGCACTCCACTTTTCCAGTCAGCTATTTATTTTTGATGTTCCATCAGATCCCTAAATTCACCCCAAATCCTCTCATCATTTTCATGAGTACTTTATGCATTTTATCTCTTTAATAGGGAATAACAATAGTTCCTAACCCACTGGGTTACTGAGGGGATTAAGGCGTTAATATAGATAAAGGGCGTGCTGCAGAGTTCATGCTGATAAATGTGTATCGCAAACTCCATCAACCTCTCCCACCCTAAACCTTCATCTACAAAGCCATTAACCATCATTGACACATGGTAAATTCTGAATTGCCGTATACTTGCACCACTTTTGTCTACAGCTTGAATCATTCCTATAGAACCAAAGCCCTGTCACATACTGTGCTGTTACTCCCATGTTACCCAACAAGTTGATACAAACTAATGAGAAAGTGGTACCTTAATAATTTGTGGTTGATTTCTTGGTATAACTTACCCCACAAAAAATAATGATTAATTGTTCATAGGTTAGTAGCATCGTCATCATTGTCATTATCATCATCACCATCACCATATACTAAAACAAGTACTCTAGAAGTCACTTGTTTCTAGATATAAAATATACTTTGGTAGTGGCACTTAAATATGTATGAATCCAGTGTTACAAGTACTCATAACAATTCATACAAAATAAGGAAACCACACTGAGACAGTGCAATAAAAATCTGTTTCCCTTTTTTAAAAAGTTATTTGCTGCCTAACTGCATCCTGTTCTCTGATAGGAACAGAATCAAGTCCCACGTGAAAACAAAGTCTTCTGTATTTTAGTGAACGTCAAATGAGGCAACAGAAGAATTAAACAAATAATTATTAGATGTTGAAATAAAAGTTTTCTCTTAATTCTTTTCTAGAGCATCTGAATCAAAAGAGAAGCCACAAGCTCACTCTGTTACACTTGTTGAATAAATTCAAGTGGCTCTCATCTACTCAGTACCTACAGTCTGTTTAAATATCACACTACTTTGTGTATGAAGGCTGGAAAAGGGTGAAGGAAAGAGAGAGGACTGCTGTTTTGAACTTCACCTGGCTTTAGAAATCTTGTAATAAACTTAGGAAGTTGGATAGTGGGAGAAATGCTGGGCAACATTATCCAGTATTTTGATAAGAATCGTGTTTTCGTGTGCGTGTGGGTTACCTGCCACAGGGAATTGCCAATGTGAATAACAAGTCGTGTAAGACTTCAGTGACTGGGTCAGTCAGGGTTTGACTCACAACATTGCAAACCAAGTGAACCACATATAAGAACTACGCCAACCTCTGCTGTCATTAGACTCAAACCCATAACGACCAGCTGTAACTATGGCAACAATCCTGCTCAGGAAAGAGACCTTGCTTAGCTTCTTATGGATTAATAACTCATTTTTTGTGAGATCATGACTAATAAACAAATTCAATATTTCAGAGACACATACTAACCATGGACTAGAGTTTCATAACAATCTATTTCTTAGTGTTAATAAGAAAGTCGTCACTAAGTTAATTTGGCTTTTAAGTAAATATGAGGTAATTTTAAGCGTGAATTTCTGAAGAATAAATTTTCATGACCATGACATTTTTTCTTGATATTTTTTAATAACTTTAGAATGTTTAGATTTTAGTTCTCTTAATGCCTTTTAAAAAGGCACAGGTGGGTTATCATTAGTTGTAGGAGATTTTAAAGAAGGAAGTGATGTGTATCTTCTATGCTAGCAATTCTCAACTGCTAGCTGCTCCATAAAATAACCTGGAAACTTAAAAATAGCAGTGCCCCAGGCATGGCCATTGTCTTAATCCTGACAAGTGAATCAAACTCTCTGAGGGAGAATTTGGGCATCCACATATATTTAATACCTCTCCCAGCTGACTGTAATTATGAGAAGAATCTACGAGTTTCATAATGTTTTTATATCAAATGTAATTCTTCTTTCATTTGTATAGTGATACAATTTATAGTATATAGTCTTATACCCTGAAAATTCTCCTAGTCACCCCTCTCCCTCACTTCACCTCTATGGGAAACTCAGTACTCCTTGAGACCCCTGCATCTAATTCCATTAGCGCTCTCTCTCTCTCTCTCTCTCTATGGGTGCTGAGCACAGACGAGGATCTTTGCTCTCTTCCTTGCTGTGTCAGGGAGAGGGCTTATCAGGAGTTATCAGGAGTCAGCTGAGTCGGATGGTAGGCATGCAGGGGCTCCAGGCCCCCAGGGTAACAGGGGCCCATCAAATTGGAGAATCACCTTAGACATTCCTCCCATTTCCCATCTCTTCTTAATAATACTCAGCCTGAAAAATACTGTGTTCCTTTAACCAAAATCAACTCTCCTTTAAGTAGCTTAAATCTTTTCATCACTTTAATTGGACCAGAATCAGTGTGACGGTCACTGGAGTGAATGACGTTACACTGAAATAGTGTTAGAAGTCCTTCTCTATGTCTACTTGAAGGACACATTTCAAATAAAAACCTTTTAAGATATAAATAATAACACAGTAAATTAAAAAGAAAAAATATAACTAGACAATGCAAATGAAGCCCTGGCACTCAGGTGACAGGCCCGCATGCCTTCCCTCTAACCTTTGGCTCCTGAGGGTCAGACTGTGTCTTATTTGTATCTGCAGCCCCTGCATCTAGAGCTATGTCAGGTTTCGAATGCCAGTAAATGTTAGTGGTATTAAAGTAGTTTTTTCTTATAACAGCAAATCTTGCTTTTCTAGAAATTTGTTTTATTTAACTATCTAATCTTTTTATTTTATTGTTGAGGTTAAGAGAAGTATCCATCTTTTATTTTCCTGCTATGTAAATTTGCTAACATTAAAACAATCTTTTACCATTAAATCTTTATTAGTTATGATGTCCTTGTATTGAACAAAGACAGGAACTATCGAGTTAAAATCTTAAATGTTTAATCCTGAATATACAGAGTTCAAGTCGCTTTACACCTGACAACTAAGAAAAAGTGAATTATTTCTAGCATAATCTGTGCATTAAAGTGAAAGCTTACATATTTGTCAAAAGCAGTTAACAGTTCAAACTAGCGTTTGATTTAGATAATTGCTTCTGAAAGAGGGAGTAGAGTAGAAAGCAATGCATTATTTTGACCCTTTGCTTCGACTGAATTTCAAACATTATTAAAGGAAGATGATACATTTTTAATATTAATCAAAAGGGAAAAGGGATATAGGTTAAAACAATTATGAATGTTGATAAACACTGAATTAGGCAGAAACCTTGGGGTGCTAAAGTTTTAAGTTAAATATGTACGCGACAGAGAAATGCGGTACTTGAGAAGTACATGACAACTTGTACCTGCGTGGAAGGTTCATCGTGCTTTTCAAGCAGCCCTACGTGATGGCACCTTGTTGTTGGGCATTAGTTATCATTCTTACTTAATGGTGTTCTCAGGGGTTGAGCATGTTTTTCCAAAGTTACATAGCAATTTGGTACCAGAAGCCATGTGAAACACAGATAATCTAATGCCAAATATGGTGCTCTGCCCATCACAGCTCTGGACCCACGTGGCCACCAGGGGATGTGTGAGCTGGATATTACATGGAAACACTCATTGCCAACTTGTTAGAGGGTCAGTGGCAGGTATTTGTGAGCCTACCAGTGGTGTGGCATGAATCCTTGTTACTCTGAGTGGTCCCTGGATTAGCAGCACAGACGTCGTTTAGAAGTTTTTGAAATGAGGCATCTGGTTTCTCCTCACAGACCTAACCCATCAGAATCTTCATTTTTAACACTATTCCTATGCAATTATTATACACCGTAAGCTATGAGAAACAATAGTGTAAGAATTGCAGATGTGAAATCAGGGCACCTTAATTCAGTCTCAGCCCTTCCCCAAACTGGCTGTGGCACTTCAGCTTGTAGTCTTTTTTTTCTTTATTAAACATTTTAGAACATCAGTTTCTCTATCTGTAAAATAGAGAAAATACCTGCCCTTGGGGGTTATTATGATGTTTACCTGAATAAAAGGACCTGGACCCCATCAGGAGTTAAGAAGTGCACACTAAATCCACACGCAAATCCACAGATGTATAAAAAGATAGCTCAGGCACTCAGAAAACTTGGTGAACTCTTGATTTCTTGATCAAGTTGCACTGAGAACTATCTGTGTTAGAATCCATTTAAATTAAGCTTTCTGGGATGTCCATATATTTATGCCCTAGAGACCTGCTACAGAATTATTCTCAGCAGAGCAATTATAGGTGAGGCTGCCCTGTAATGAGATATCTTTGCTACTTCATTAAATAAACCCCCTTGGATGGGCTCCCAAATGGACCTGCCTCATACCAAATTCCATTACACTGGAAGTAATCTCATAAGAAGGCCGTGTGCAGGTTCAGTTATCCTGGATGCCTAAGCGTTTACCATAAATGGACTGAGTTCTAGGACAGGGATTCCCAAAAGCTGGTTCTCTGACTGAGGCTGTATTGATCCAAGGAGAAATAAAAATAATTTTTAAATTTAGTCAACTTTTCATCAAATTAAAATTAAAATAATCTATTTTTAAAAATCCTTCATGTTGAGAATATGCACTTTCTATTTTCTTTCTATCTCATTGGTGGTAAACTGCTCCATGTTTTCATGGAATGATGGTAATGGATGGTTATTTTTGTAGTGTTCTTGCACAATACAAATACAATGGCAATCCTCCTCAACATTAAAAAAAATTTTTTTCAGGCCCTTGAAATCCAAAAATTCTAAACTATTGTTATAGAAAAAAACTGCTTAAAAGAGAACTATTTCCTATGAAATCAGTGAGGGGCCTACAACATTTTAAATGTGGGACCAAACTGCAAAGCTTTAATTGGAGGGCAAATCTACGTTGGTGCATCACACGGTGCCACGCTCCTCACTCTGCAGTGTGCACAAGGACCACTAAGGATCTTCTCAGTGTGCAGATCCCGATTCTGCAGGTTTGGCACAGTCTAAAATTCTAGATTTCCAACAAACTCTCAGCGTAGCAAAGGCAGAGTGGTTAAGCTGGTGAGCTCTGATTCAGATTACCCTGGTTTGGCTCCTGCCTCTATCCATTCTAGCTGTTTACCCTCCAGCAAGTTACTTAACCTGTCTTCCTTCGTTTTCTCCTTAGTAACACAAGGACAATCACAGTCCCATCTTATAAGCTTGTTGTGAGAATAAAATGGAATAATAAGTATAAACATTCACAGAATGTAAAATACAGTATCTGACCTGTAGGAAGAGCTCCATAAATGTGAGTTATTACTCTAACTTCACAGATCAGTGACTGAAGCACTAAGATATTAAAAAATATATTAGTACCTCAAGGGGTTCCTACATGATGAGATCAGAATTGAAAGTTCCATTTGGTAAGGAATAAGCTGTGTTCTGTCTTCTTTGGCTGGCTCAGTGGGATTGTTTGTAGCTGTGAATTTTGAAGGGTGTGTATAGATCTAATTCTAACTCAATTCTACAAGTAAGGTTGAAATGATGATATTGTTTAGGTTGCATACCGCAAACTTAGAAGAATCTTTTAGAATGAGTGTTTTTCCTATAAGTGACAAGAAAATCTGATTAGTATATTGCCACACCTTTAAGTTTTCCTGTAGGTTTTTATTAGTAACTATTATCCTTTCCATGAAAGTGCAGTACAAATGTTTATTAGCTAGATTTTTCCTTTTTACTAACAGCTAAGCAATTTATTGAAAGTAGTGTGTATTGCCTAATATGCAAACACAACCACATGAGGACAGCATCTTACATACTTCCTTATGGATAACCCCCACTGCTTTACAGCGGGTGAATTTATATACTCGTCCTCCAAAAATTACAGGGAATAGCATCTAGGGATGGAAAAGTAATTTACTATGATTTTGTGTTCCTATCTTCAGTTTATACCTTTGCCCTACTAGCGTGACTTCTGAGGTGACTATGAACACAAGAGCAAATGACTGAATTCAGTAAAATGTTACAAAGATTTATGAGTTGGGCATAGAGCTAACGACTGATCTTACCTACACTACTGGTTTAGTTTTACACAGTAAAAAGAAAACACAACAAAATTAGTTTCATTAAGCACATTTAATAAGTTCCTCTTGTGTTCTGAAATCCTAAAAGATTCAAGTTGCCTGCTTTTTGGAAGCTAAATTGTCGTCTTTTCTGTCACTGCACACCATTTTATGTTAATCATTATAAAACATTATCATAAACTTATGTATCTGGTTAATGTCTATATTATATAAACAAAATGAGTTAATACTTTGTCAGACCACAAGGAAACTAACACATAAGCAATATGTTCCTGAAGGGATTATTAGATGCACTGGAAATTATCATGTCAATTAATAAATATTCACAAATCTCCAGAGCCTTTCCTAATCTTTACTTTTCTGCTTCTTTTTTTTGTGGTGTTAACCTTATGCACAATCAGTCTTCTGTATAATCCAAACAGCTGTCTATACCAGCCCTTTGGCAAGCATTTTGTATGCTCACAATGCCTCCCAAGTAACAAGCGTTCTGATGGCAAATGCTAGTTATCCTTCAATATCCCTTCTACCCTCTTCCTCAGTCATGGGACTCCTGAATATTAGGAGCATGTGGAATGAAGACAACATTTTCAACCTCATGGAGGTTTATGGGGCCACATCATTAAATTAGGGTCAATGAAGAGAAAAATGAAAATGGTGTGTGCAACTTCTACAAAGTATGCTTATAGAGACAAAATGTGCCTCCGTACTTCCTTTTCTCCCCTTCTGCCTGTCTGGAGTGTGGTTACAAGGACACCAATGGGAGCTATTATTTTGGATCATGAGGTCAAAGCCACCTCTTAAAGAACAAAACTGAATCAGGCAGCCTGGTGATCTTACCATACCTGCCCCTCTCTACCTCTCTACCTACATTTATGTGAAAGAAAAATAATCTTCTCTCTTACTTTAGACACTCATGTTTTTTTTCCCCTGTCACTTGCAGCAAAACAACTTTTACACACTCAAGTATTCATTGATGCATCTGTCCTTCTGGTATGAGTCTGATCATTATGCCTCAGTCTTTGTCATCTAGCCTCTCTTACTCAAAACTGTGCCACGACCCAAGGAAAAGAGAGAGATGCATTAGATAATACCCAAGGACACTAAGTATTAAAGAAGTTAAAGTTAGAAGTTATATTAAGGAGAAGAAAGGGTTAAAGAGGTTAAAAATCTTTTCTATTCCTAGTAGCTTTGGCTTATTAAGAGTCGTTCTAGGTAAGATTTCAAAGTTAATTCCCAAGATAATGAGACAAAAGCTAGACCAGATGTCTAAGCTAAGTTTTGGTCTCAAAATAATTACCTTTGTTAATTACCAGTAATTAGTGTCAGCATCCAACACTTACCTAAAAACTTTGGGGAGGGGGTGGGGGGAGAGAGAGAGAGAGAGGGTGAGAGAGATGGGAGGCAGAGAATGAATGTTCATAGGAGAGAGTCAGAATACAAGTATTTTCCAGTACAATTATATCTTGGGGTCATTAAAACCTCATTCAATTTTTACAGTTTTGAACATTGGGCTTATGGAAAAACCGGATATTTTCTTCCAGTTAATACAGATATCTTTTCCTTCTGGCTAGGCTTAATTTGAAGTTTATATATCTTCTTATTTATGCCTCTCTTTTTCATTGCCCAAATGGTTATTTTTAATCTATAAAATTACACCTTTAACCTTGCCCTCCGCACTCTCTGGGGTTCGGGGGACAGCTTAAAATGGCCCTGGCAGAGGTGCCCAAGGTCTTCCTGAAGTCTTTAACATCATTTTCTCAGCCAGAGGCTTCTTGTCTTTACCTCAAAGGACAGCAGAGGGTTCTCAATGGTTTGTGGATAGCTTCATTTTTTTGTGGGGGGTAGTTTTTACATAATACATCACTCCTCTTTTCTTTGTGTAAATGCATAACCCTTTATAGACAGAGATATATATATATAGATGTATGTATGTGTGCTCTATCTCATCATTTCATATCTCTTTGGGCCTCCCTTATTGTGCTTAGAGTTTCTTTTTAAGTATTTAGGGGCACCATTCAATTGTTAATTGAATCCATTAACAACTCATTGTAAATGTAGTCATTTTAACCTGCAAGTAACAGTGGAAACACTTTACTATTTAAATCTACCTCACAAGCACCTCACATCTGACTCCTGCCCATGCCCTCTGTCCTATGGTGGATCCATCATTACTCATACATGCTTCTTTGTTTCACTGCTTATTGGTTTGTCTCCCCCATCAGACAGCTAGAGGGAAGGAACCCTGTGTCACCTCATTTATTATATCTCCAGCGGCCACAAGGCATGTATAGATAATATACTGATTTTTTTTGTAGTTAATGTGATATGCATTTCCCCCATTTTGCCAGGCCAGTGGGACTTCTAGATACACACTCGGATCCTTTTATGGGCTCAGTGAGTCATGAGATGAAGCAGTTTTTCCTACTACTCTTTTGTGTTTTAGTGGTGATTTTCAAGTTTATTTTAGTCCACAGGCTATTTCTTTATACCAAGATATTGACCGACTTACCTGCTTGTGGAGAGAAAAAATCATTACTCATAAAGCTCACTGGACTGGGAAGGAAAATGAAGTTTGATGATAAAGTAAAATGGTTTTATTTTGTTTAATAAGCATCCTGTATAAATTATCAGCTCATGCTAAAAAGATGGCTACATTTAATCATGAAGACTACATCAAAAGAGGGCAATTTGTATACTCATTAACTGCCTATTTCTAGAGAATCTATATTCTACCCACCACCACTGTAATAAAACGTTATGGCTTTTATAGGTGTACATCTAAATTACAAAACCAATTGCACTTTTATATATGTTATCATTCACTTCAAGGTTTGTTATCAGAGAAAAAGCATGAAGTATGCTTTTGGGGTGATTTCTGCATGTCAAGTGTACACAGGTATTTTAATTTGCAGGCACAACTCATTTGCTTTATGTAAACCAGGAACCACATAATCCTGCTATCACTCAGTATTTTTCACCCCATGATCACTATTCCTTGCAGAATGGTCACAGCTGCTCAATGTAACCACAACTTTCATCTCACAGCTTCCTCTCGCCAATCTATATTTCCTTTAATCCCATACCTCCAGTGCTGTTCTGAACTGTCCCGCCGCCACAGCGTATTTCTTTTGTCTGTAGCACAGGCTGGCGTCCTTTAAGGCTACCTGAAGCCATTTGTCAATCTCAGGCATTAAGTTGAAATTAGGTACGTGCAAAGGGTCTACTATTTCAGCCTCTCGGCATGTTGCCCGAAGACCAGTGGCTGTAAAGGCCTCCACAAACTCGTAGCTGACATCCTCTTCATCAACATAGACCAACTTCACCTCCACGTCCATGATGCTCTTCAAGGGGATGTGAGGCAGAGGCAAGGTGACCAATGAACAGTCAAGTTCCATGACCTTTGCCTCTTTCCTCCCAGCTGGCTTTTCTTCACCTTCTGCCTTCCTTTTAAAGGACAGCTTCTCTAAATCATTGTTTTGTTTTTCTTTGCTCTTTGTCATTTTTACTTTTTCGACTGTGATTTCTACCTGTTTACCTCCACAGCTTTTCTTAATCCCTTGTGGTATTTCCAGGATGCTGGGCAGGTTTGCTAAAGAGGACATTTTCTTGCTTGTGTTTATCTTGGGAACCAGCTGATCAGGATAGACCGCATTTCCTGTGTTCTCTAAACTCCTACTGCTTCCTGAATCCATTGATTTCTCCCCCGAAACTCCTGTAGGGGTTAGAAGAAGAAAAATAATGAAAACATTTTGAAATTCCAATGGTTTAAGACTAAAGTCAAAATTATTTAAAACATTGTTTTATTCATTAGAGGCACTTATTGTCCTTAAGGTAAAACTGTATGTATCTTATCTGCTGACTGTTTTACTAAGGAAGTACATGTTTCACTCTCAAAATTCACCAAGCATTTGTTGAAAACACATTTATACAACGTCTTTAAAAATAAACATCTATAGCTGAACAACACTGAATGAACATTTTATGGGGTACCCAAACTCACTAAAGAAAAACCTTATACACAGCCATTGATGACAAAAAAGACAAAAAAAAATCCATCTCGATATTAATTTCCTGAGAAAGGCAGGTGGTCTAGAACTCATTATAAAATATACTGCTAACCTGCATAATAGACTTGGGAGTCTAAAGAAACCACAGCTGCTTCCCCTTGAAAAGCTTTCAGAAATGTTGTGAGCACAGTGTTTCCTCAATGTGTTTCTTCTAGTAGTAATAAGAAACTCAAGTTTAAACCATTTTAAGGATAACTATTATTCAGACGTTACTTGAAAGCACAAGGACATCACCTTCAACCTCTCATTAATGTGGAACTACATATTTACCTTGATTCTGCTGTATTAATATTTTTGTAGCAATGACATTAATACTGTATATTGTATGAAGACAAGGCATTTTCCTAAATCACCATTGTTCAAAAAATAACTAGCAGCCTTTTGATTTAAAAGTTTCTGCATACTATCTCTGCTTCCAGATTTGTTTCAAAATAAAAAAAAGTCCTAAAATCTAACAATTATGTAGTATGGTTGGTCCTATTTTTGAAAACTCTTTCACCTATCAAATTCTGTCCCGGAAACAACTCTGTAGGGTAAACAAGACCACACCACATTTTTCAAAGAAACTGAAGGATACAGAGGTTAGGTTGTTTATCCAAGTCGTGCTGTTGGTCACTAGCAGAACCTGGATTGCTACTTCCTCCCTGAAACTTCCACTCATCACCTCCTAGCCTGAGGGTACGTGCTTCCTCTATAGAATAGGAGAACCATAGCAGACTTATACAAACAGAAGAACAAAATTCAAGCAAGAAAGGCTGAGAATGATAACAGTGAGAAAAGATCCTGACTGACAACAAAGTCTTGAGCAGCCTTTCAAAATTTACAATTATGGCCCTGGTGGGTGTAGCTCAGTGGATTGAGCATGGGCTGCGAACCAGGCATCGCAGGTTCGATTCCCAGTCAGGGCACATGCCTAGGTTGCAGGCCATGTCCCCCAGCAACTGCACATTGATGTTTCTCTCTCTCTCTCTCTGTCCTTCCCTCCCTTCCCTCTCTAAAAAAAAATAAATAAGTAAATAAAATCTTTAAAAAAAATTTATGATTATGTTAATGTCATTGATTATTTTCATATGTTTGCTTCAAAGACAGCAGTTTGCCTATAGAAAATCTTTAAAATGCTGTGAACTTAGACCCAATAATTCTTATTTTCTTTTTCCTTTCTAATTACACTTGACATTCAATATTATATTAATTTTAGGTGTAGAGCATAGTGGTTAGACATTTATATAACTTACAAAGTGATCCCCAGATAAGTGTAGTACTCACCTGTCACCATACATAATTATTACAAGTTTATTGACTATATTCTCTGTGACTACTTGACATCTCCATGATTATTGTGTAACTACCAATTTGTTCTTCTTAATCCCTTCACCTTTCACCTGGACTCCATAATCCCCTCCCACCTGGCAACCATCATTTTGTTCTCTGTATCTATGAGTCTGTTTCTGTTTTGTTTGTTTGTTTTGTTTTTTAGATAAGTGATAACATATGGTATTTGTCTCTCTTTGCATGGGAAACAAAGGATAAAATAAACAAATGAGACTGCATCAAACTAAAAGGTGTTTGCGCAGCAAGGGAAACCATCAACAAAACAACAACCTACTGAGTGGAAGACAATATTCACCAGTGATATATCAGATGAGGGATAATATCCAAAATTTATAAAGAACTCATACAACTTAACACCAACCCCTCTCCCACCAAACAATCCAATTAAAAAATGGGCAGAAAACCTCAGTAGACATTGTTCCACAGAGGACATGCAGATGGCCAATAGACATGAAAAGGTGCTCAGTCACTAATCCTCAGAGAAATGCAAATTAAAACCACAATTAGAGATCACCTCACACCTGTCAGAATTGCTATTATCAATAAGTCAATAAACATGTGTTGGCAAGGATGTGGAGAAAAGAGAACCATCGGGCACTGTTGGTGGGAATGTAGATTGGTGCGCCCACTGTGGAAAGCAGTGTGGAGATTCCTTAAACAATTAAAAAGAGAACTATCTTACAATCCAGGATAACTACTTCAGGGTATTTATTGAAGAAACCCAAAATAATTGAAAAAGATATATACATCCTTATGTCCATTAAAGCATTATTTATAATAGCCCAGATCTGGAAGCACCCTAAGTGTCCATCAATAGATGAGCAAGTAAACAAGTAGTGGTATATCAGTTATAAGAAAGAATGAAATCTTACCATTTGTGACAACATGGATTGCCACACCATCTTACTATTTGTGACAACAGGAAGACCTAGAGGGCATTACGCTAAGTGAAATAAGTCAGACCCAGCAATTCTTTTTTTCTTTCCTTTGAAGATGCACAGCCCCAGTTTCATGCAAGGAGGGTGAAAAACAGAGTATCCAATACATCTTTCTGAAGCATCAAGTTTATTACAAAATTTTAAAGAACTGAATACTTTAGTAAGAACCTCCACAAACATGGAAGAAAAGAAGAACAGGGGAGGAAATAGGGGCCCCAGGAAAAACAATTCAGTCTCTAAAGTTTCATTCAGACAGGGGCAGAGGGGTGGATCTGCAGGGAAGGCAATGTCTCTTCTTGACCCACAGGGGGTTCTAGGCTTCCTGTAAGCTCAGCAGGTATTTTGGATAAGATGCTTCCGAAGGCCACAGAGATGCCAGATACCCTCCTGCTGTGAATCCCCAGCAGAGAATGCCACAGCAGTTTGAGCACCTCTGTTGTCCACTGGACCAAGTCTCTCATCCAGGGTCCTTGCAAACACAGTGAGTATTTCTGTCACTGCTCTTACCTGCTACTGTTTAGGTTTGATCTTACTCCCCATGTGCCTGGCCTCCCTAGAGCTTAGCACCTTCAAGTTCAGCATTTAAAATGCAAAGAGTGTGACTTGACCTCCCCAGAGTCTTTGACTGTGGCCCTGCCTTGGTTGTTTACAATTTTAGAAATTATAATGACTTGACTTTTGTCCTTTTGAAATGCTGTTTCTTGGTGGATGGCCTACAGCACATGAGTCTTAGTATGAAACTGAAGACCGTTCTAACCAACCTCTGCCAGCCTTGGCTGTGGCCAGAGGGAAAGGTTGGGGTTCCACCATCAGGCTGCTCAGCACAGAGGAAGTTTTCCTCGTTGGTTCCCTTTGGGGGTCCACCACCACTGCTGCTGCTTTGGAAGCAGTGGGAGCCCCCAGGCCCATGGCGAAGGAATGGTGATCCTTGACTCCAGGCTGGATAGGGAAATAGTCATCCTCAATTCCAGACTGGTGAGGGGACTGGCAGGCTAAACCTCACAGGTTGGGGAAGGACTACAGCTGTTGGGGGCAGGGCCTTACCCTGATGGTGCAGTCCTTCATCTTGGTTTTCATAGTTCTCACAATTAGGTACTTGCCCATCAGATTGTTGTACTTTCCGCCTGTCCCTGAGTCCTGGATCTCATCCCTCTTGACCCCAGGTTCCTCACTATCTCTGTTACCTGGGGGTCCTGTCACCACAGAGTGACTTACTATAAGGCCTGAGTTCCTCCTCCTGGCCCATGTTAAACCTTGGGTCCTGCATTATATCTTCCAAGAGTCTTCTTTTGCTGGGGTCAAGCATCATTTTTAAGAAGTTTTTGAACCTAAAGTATGGTAGATGGATGTGCCTACTTAGTTATCTGCCGCTTCAGTTCCCAAAAGTCCTCTCCAATGAATGAATGTGTCCTCACAGAACCTGTCACCATCCTGTACAGAACCACCCCGAGGCTTCAAAAATCAATCATCATACGTTTGGCACCACGAGACCTCTGGGGTGACATGAGAAGGTGCCACAGACTGTGCTGAGCTTATGGCTGGTAAATGCACAACTGAGGCCAAAGTATGCAAGTTTTACATGCAGCTCAGCATCTAAAAATGTGTTCTGTGGCTTTAGGCCCCTGGGGGAATGCCCCTTCAGTGGCAGTACTCTACCACCGACACCAGCTGCTGGCCCGTGGCTGGGGTCTCCTTCTCAGTCCTGTGACTGAGGAATAATGTTTCCTTGAGAAAAGCACCTCAAATAACTTTATATTTGGGTTATTTAAGCCCTTCATACAGTGGACTTCTCAAAAAAGTCTAGAGGAGCCCCACCAATGATTGACTTTGACAGTCACCTCCATCCTGATCAGAAAGTGTCGGGTCAACCTCACTTTGGTAAAGGTTCCCTGGCCGACAGTGTTTAGGAGCTCATAATGGTCAGTATGAGGCTCCTCACTGAAAGGGATGGCTCCTAGTGTTATTTTTTTTCATGTTCGTGTATATGTTCCATTTTCCCAGTGCTATTTATTGAATAAACTGTCTTTACTCCATTATACGTTCTTGTGTCTTTTGTCAAACAGTAATTGGCCATATAAGTATGGCTTATTTCTGGGTTCTTTATTCCATTCCATTGATCTATGTGTCTGTTTATATGCTAGTACCATGCCGTTTTAATTACTGTGGCCTCGAGGTATAATTCAGTATCAGAATGTGATGCCTCCAATTTTGTCCTTCTTTATTAAAACTGCTGTGGCTATTCTAGGTCTTTTGTCATTCTATATAGATGTTTTAGATTATTTGTTCTAGTTCGGTGAAATCAACCCTTGGTATTTTGATAGGCAATTCACTGAATCTATACATTGCTTTGGATAATATAGATATTTTAACAATGTTAATTCTTCCTATGAGTACAGTATATGCTTCTATTTACATGCATTTTCTTCCATTTCTTTTTTCAGTACTTATAATTTTCTAAGTACAAGTTTTTTACAACCTTGGTTAAATTTGTCCCTAGGTATTTTATTTTTATTTTTTGGTGCAATTATAAACAGAATTGTTTTCTTAGTTTCCTTTTTTGATAGTTTACTATTGGTATATAAAAATACAACTGGCTTCTGAATATTCATTTTGTATTCTGCTACTTTGCTGAATTCATTTATCAGTTCTTGTTTTTTGGTGGAATCTTGAGGTTTGGTTTTCTTATACAGTACCATGTCATGTGCAAATAATGACAGTTTTACTTTTTCCTTTCCAATGTGAATGCCTTTTATTTCTTGTCTGATTGCTGTTTTAGGATGTCCAGTATTAAGTTAAATAAGAGTGGTGAAAGTAAACAACCCATTTTTATTCCTGATCTAAAGAGAAACACTTCTGGTTTTTGTTGTTAAGTATCATGTTAGCTGCATGTTTGTCATATATGGCCTTTATTATGTTGACATATGTTCCCTTTACTTCCCACTTTGCTGAAAGTTTTTATCATAAGTGGGTGCTGGATTTTGTCAAATGTGTTCTTTCCATCTATTAATACAATCATGATTTTTATCCTTCATTATGTTTATGTGATGCATCACATTAATTGATTTGTGGATATTGTACCAACCTTGCATCCCAGGAATAAATCTCAATTGTTCATGGTGTATAATCTTTTTAATGTATTGCTGAATTCTGTTTGCTAGTGTTTTGTTGGGAATTTTAGCATCTATGTTCATCAGGGATATTGGCGTATAATTTTCTTTCTTTGTAGCGTCTTTATTTGGTTTTGGAATTAGGATAATGCTGGACTTGTAAAATGAGTTTCCTCTTCTTTAATGTCTTTTGTGAATAGTATAAGAGAGATGTTAGTTTTTTGAATGTTCAGTAAAATTTACCTGTGAAGCCTTCTACTTTAGAATTTCTGTTTGTTGGAAGTTTTTGATTATTGCTTTAATTTTGTTAGTTTTAATTGATATGTTCACATTTTCTGTTTCTTCTTGAAGATTGTATGTTTCTAGGAATTTATCCATTTTTTACATATTGTCCAATTTGTTGGCATACAATTATTCATAATATATTCTTACCATCCTTTGTATTTCTGTGGTGTTACTTCTCTTTCATTTGTGATTTTATTTATTTGGGTCCTCACTTTTTTTTTCTTGATGAGTCTGGTTAAAGGTTTATTTGTCTTGTTTATCTTTTAAAAGAAGCAGCGCTTGGTTTTATTAACCTTTTGTATTATTTTTTAGCCTCTTTTGTTTATTTCCACTCTGAGCTTTATTATTTCTTTCCTTCTCCTCACTTTGGGTTATGTTTGTTGTTATTTTTCTAGTTTCTTTAGGCATAACATTAGATTGTTCATTTAAAATTCTTCTTGTTTCTTGAGGTAGGCCTGTAATACTATAAATTTCTCTCTTAGGACTGCTTTCACTGTGTCTCATAGATTTTAGGTTGTTGTGTTTTCATTTTTATTTATTTCAAGGTGCCTTTGATTTCTTCCTTGTTAACCTACTCAGTGATCTCAGTGTTAACCCACTCGTTGTTTAGAAACATGTTATTTAGCCTCCATGTTTTTGTGTGTTATTTCTTGTGATTATTTTCTAGTTTCATACAATTTTGGTAGAAGATGCTGATACAATTTCAATTTTCTTAAATTTATTGAGACTTGTTTCATGTCCTACCATGCAGTCTATCCTAGCAAATGTTCCATGTGCACTGGAAAAAATGTATATTCTGTTGCTTTGGGGTAAAATGCTCTGATGATACCAATTAAATCCTTCTGGTATGGTGTACCATTTAAGGTCACTGTTTTCATGTTGATTTTCTGTCTGAAAGATCTATCCACTGATGTCAATGAAGTGTTAAAATTTCTTACTATGCCTATACTACTGTTGATTTTCCCTTTATATCCACTAATATTTGCTTTATATATTTAGGTGCTCGTATGTTGGGTGCATAAATATTTATAAAAGTTTTATCATCTCGTTGAACTGATTTCTTTCTCATAGGTAATGTCTTTTGTTTCTCATTTAGCCTTTGTTTTAAAATTTATTTTGTCTGGTACAAGTATTGCAACCCCAGTTTATTTTTTTCATTTCCATTTGCATGAAATGTCTTTTCCCACCCCTTTACTTTCAGTCTTTCATTTTGATATGGATCACTTGTAGAAAGTATATATATGGGATCTTGTTTTCTTGTCCATTCAGCTACCTTATGCCTTTTGACTGAAATATTTAATCCATTTACTATAAAGTGATTATTAATAGATATCTATTTATTTCCATTTTATTTTTGTAATTATGCCCCTCTTTCCCCCTCTTCTTTAAACAGTCCTTTAACATTTCTTGTAAAACTGGTTTGTTGGTCATGAACCCCTTCAGCTTTTTCTTGTCTGGAAAGCTATTTCTACTTCCATTTTAAATGAGATCCTTGCTGGGTAGAGTAGTCTTGGTTGTAGATCCCTGCTTTTCATAATTTTGAATATTTCATATGCAATGACCTCTGGCCTGAAATGTCTCTTGAAAAATCAACTGGCAGTCTTATAGGAGTTCCCTTGAAGGACACTAACTGTCCTCTCTTGCTGCTTTTAAGATATTCTCTTTATCTTTAACCTTTGCCATTTTAATTATGATGTGTCTTGGAGTGGACCTCTTTGGATTCATCTTGTTTGTAACTCCCTGTGCTTCCTGGACTCATATGTTTATTTCCTTGTCCAAGTTAGGGAAATTTTCAGTCATAATTTCTTCAGATAGAGTCTTGATCCTTTGCTGTCTCTTTTCCTTGTGGTATCACCATGATGCAGATGTTGTTATTTCTTAATGTTGTCCCAGAGGTCTCTTCAATATTTTCCTTTTTCTTTTTGCCAAGCTGGTTGTGTGTTTTCTGCTACCCTGTCTTTCAAATAACTGATTTGATCTTCTGGTTCATCTCACTTGCTGATGATTCCTTCTAGTTTATTCATTTCAGAGACTGCACTCTTTCATTTTTGACTAGTCCTTTTTTATGGCTTCTCTGTCATTTTTCATGCTTACTAACTCTTTAAGTTCTCACTGAGTTTATTTATTCCTCCTCTAAGTTCCTTGAGCATCCTAATAACCATTGTTTTGAACTTTATCTGGTAGGTTGCTTGCCTGCATTTCATCTAGTTCTTTCTCTGGAGATTTCTTCTGTTCCTCATTTGGAGCATGTTTCTTTGCCTTCCTATTTTGGTAGTTGTCCATATTGTTCCTGTGTATTAGGTAGATCTACTATGTTTCCTAGTTTTGGCACAGTGGCCTTATGTAGTAGGTGTCTGGTAAAGCTCAGTGACACAGTTGCCCTGATCACATGAGCTAGGTGCTCCAGGAATGTCCCTTGTATGAGTATGTGAACCCTCCTATTGTAGTTGAATCTTGATTGATGTTGGTCTGCCCATGGATGGGTTGACTCTTAGCCTGGCTATGAGGAATGACCTTAACCACAGTGTATAAGCTGTATGCAAGTGTTGATGCCACAAAGGGAATTTACCCCAGCAGCATTTGGTGACTATCAAGATCTTCCTTTGGGTGTATCACTTGTGGAGTTTATTGCATCATGCTGTGATGGGGTCCAAAGCCTGCCACTGGTTGGGTTGCTTCTGGGGCCTCTTGGGAGAAACTCCAGAGTGGGTTAATGTCAGGTGCTATTTGTGACCAGCCATGGGCTGTTTGGAGTTATAAGGCAATCCATAGTTTGTGGCTGCCTCTACTGGCCTGGGTAGAGGAAGAGATGCATGGAAGAGATGCATGGAAGAGATCAAGCTGTGTATTGAGGCCAGCTTCTAGCAGTATTAAGCCTGTGGTCAAGTCCACAAAAGGCCCAAAGCATCTCAAGATCCACCTCTTCCTCCTGGCTGCCTGTTAGGCTCAGTCACTAAATGAACCTCTAGAAGTATGCAAGATTCACTAGGTAGGTTCTCAGTGAGTCATCAGGAAGGGGTGAGTGGTGTTCATCAGATTGATACAGATTCTAACTCAGCACCACTGCTGAGTCTGAGGCCTCTCAGGGTACATCAAAGCTAGTTGCCGCCTGCTGCTGGGTACCTGTTTACCTTTGTGGTGGATTAGGGTCTCAGGGATTCATCAGGTTGAGACCAATAAAGTTCGTCGGGCCAAAACAGACCAAGATTAAGTTGTCTGAAGGGAGAGCTCTGCACAGGAATAGTGGTGGTAGTCAGGAATGTGAGGGAAAGATGTTCCCAGCCTAGAGCTATACAACCCAATCTTTCCTAGAGTATGCCTTGCCCTTCTCAAGACCCTTCCAAAAAAGTCTGCACCATGAACCCAGGCTGGCAGCAGCCATCTGACTCCTCTGTAGGGTGCAAGCATCGCAGGGTAGGGCCACTGGGAGTCAGGAGTGTAAAATGAGTGGATACCGCAGGAGATGCAGTGTGGGTTGGGTATGGAGGGACAGTTAATGACCTCCATCCTACAGGCAAACACATCAGTCTCTTATGTCCATCTCTGACACTTTGAGTCTGCCCAGACCTCATCACAGGGCCTCCAAAAAAGTCTGCATCATGGGTCCAGGCTGGCCTCAATAAGCTGACTCCTCTAAAGGGCATGAACTTGTCAGGATGGAGCTACAAGGAGTGTTTGTGGGGAGGGTTAGTGCATTCCCCCATGCTAATGCTATGTGGAGGGGAGTGCTTGACCCAGGAAAAATGGCATTTGTAGGTGGCATGGGGGAAGGACTCAGCAGAGAGACCTTGGTGGCTGTCCCTACAGGCCCTCCTTAGAGCCACACTACCCATTTTTTTCCCTGTATGACACTAGTCTGCTCAGAGCTGCCTTCCTTTAGCTGTTGCTGTGGGTGAGTGCCTGAGAATTTGATTTTTGTACACTGGACTTTTAAGAAGTTATTGGATTTCTAGCAGACTGCTGTCCTTCCTTAGCACACAGAATCCCCACTGATTTTTCATATCCTGATGTTATGTGGGCTCCTTTTCCCAGCTCTGGTGCTCCTGGCTGGGGAACCTGGCCTGGAGTTGAGACTCCTTGCTCCTCAGGAGGAACTTTGCAGCTGTGATGTCCTTCCATAGTCTCAACCACCACACATAGGTGACGGGACAGTTTTTTTTTTACATCTCCACCCTTCCTACTAGTCTCAGTGTGGCTTCTTCTGTAAATCCTTGGTTACAAGACTTCTTCTACTCTGCTAGTCTTCAGTTGGTTATTCAGGTTGATTATTCCATAATTTAGTGTAATTCCAGTTTGACCCTTGGAGGAGGTAAGTATAACTTACACCTACTCTGGTGCCATATTGGATCCCTTCCTTAGTAATTCTTAAGGACGATAAAGGAAGAAACAAAACAACATATGGCTCTAATCTTTGAGGCACTTTCCTCCTTATCATTACATATTTGTGTTATCAGAAAAGGTGAGGTCAGATGTGGACATGTCAAGAAATCTACAGTGATGGTCTATATTATTTTATTAGTGAGATCACATTCCAATACTTTCAGTAACAACCATCTTGGATATTAGTTTGTAAAAGTTTAATACTAGAATACTATTTCCCCAGTGATTTACATGGATCAGTTGTGTGTTATGCTTAATAATGAAGGAGATTACCAGGGCTGGTAATCACAGACCCCAACCACACAGCTTTACTTTGATCAAGGCCCTGTGTTTTCTTTTTCTTTACTCTCTTGGAGTAATTGCTGGTATCCAATATATCTTTGGACCATTAATGTGGCTAGTTGGAGTAGTGAGGAAAAATCTGCTTTGGCCCTCACTCTATCTTATGTTTTTGTCCCATATGTAAATTGAGTAAAACTTAACTTCAGTCCTTGAATTAAGATGTCTGGTGGATGGACACTTGAAATATGCATCTATACCAATAACTTTATTTCAGTTGCAGAGATTTAGAAACAATTGTAGCACAATCCCAATACCCCACACATGCATTGCATGATTTTTTAAGTGTCATATGCATTTAGGAGTAAAACTTATATACCACAGTATGGCTAAATTCCAAATACAGCTTGATTCTGATGAATATTATAAAAAATTATATATCTCCATCTTGGTTCAATGCTATCTGTGAAGCAAAAGAAATGCGAAGCTCTTGAAAATTGTTTAAAGCTCAAGATACTTGATTTTAAAGACCTCTGATTCATATTCATTTTTAAAATAGACTGCAAAAATATAAACGGGATACGTGGCTGGGTGAGCCATTCCAAACTTTTCATGACATGTCCCAGGTATCTTTTCTGAACTCTATTTCAAGGACCAGTGGCTAAAATGTGTCAGACTATTTGTAATTGGTTATACAGTGGTACCTCAGTACTCACTGTTAATTCATTCTGGAACTCCTGATGAGTGCCCACACTGACAAATACCAAACGAATTTTTCCTATAAGAAATTCTGTCTGGCAGGGTGGTGTCATGACTCAGCTCCAGCAAGTGTGATGAGTCCCAAGCAAGCACTGAGTGCTGAAACATTTTTTCCTGGTCAAAATGCAACAAGTACCATGTTTGAGGAGGTTTGAAGCCAATGAGTACTTAAGTACGAATGAACTTAGTAACATTTTTAGCATTAACTGCCTACGTAGCATTACCTATTTCTTCCACACGTATTTTGTACCTCTTAAACACATATAAATGTATAAACTTATCTTTATAACCACTTCTTTAGAAGGTAGTTGCTCTCTCTCTCTCCCTCTCTCTCAATCTTTTTCCTTGCCTCCTTCCCTCCTACCTTCTGCTTATTTTTCCTTCAAACTCCCCCAGACCAGTCTTCCTCCCATCTGTCCCCCATCCTTCCCTACACCTTTTTTTCTTGGCAAGAAGGAAGGTTTTATTGTTTTTATGAAACAGGCTTCTGAGTATTTGTGCATCAGTCCTTAAATCTCTCTACTGAAATCACAATTTTGGTTTTCAGTGCAGATTTGTGTAAGAAACAATAATAGAGGAGGGGGAAATGTACATGGAAGATAGAGCACTCAAGAGGGAATAAGTATGTAAGCAAATATATAATTTCAAAAACCTAGAAGATCAATTATTGCAAATTTGTCTGAGAAACAATAATTTATGCCCCTTCAATAACCCAGAATAAATACCCTAATGTCTAAAAGTGGCCTAAATGTGCAGGCTGGAAAAACATGGCCCAAAACAACCAATATATTTCAATGTTGCTCACAAATCAAGCAACTTCAGCCTCAGATTTAGAGCTTGTTCTTTATAAAAATTGGTGCCCATCTGCAGATTAGTTATGGAACTGCTCACTCACAGCTTTCGAAAAAATCATTAAAATCCATTTAAATAATCTGGGCTTCAAGGCCTTTCGCCACCTAGCCCAATGCATGTTTCCAGATTTACCGAGCTTTTCTTATGTAGGCGACTCTGGAGTCAATTTGAAATTCTTGTTCCTTCCAAAAGATACTCGTATGCAGTCTGTCTACTAAGAATTCTCCATCTTCCTGTTCCCACCTCATTGTACCTGTCCAAACCTAGCCAGAAGTTATCCATCTCTCCTTCCTCAGAATAGCAATGGCATTTATAGCATTTATTTTGTACATTGTCATTATGTCTGAATGACTTATTTCTTCCAATAAACTCTCTTAAAGCAGAAATATGCTTTACCTATCTTGACATTAGTTTAGTGGTTTGCATAGAGTATGCATTCAATACATGTTGATCAATATGAATGCTATGAATTAAAGTCTAATTTACACATTTTAAGAGAAACAAAACTGGATTTTTCTAAAGGTATGGCCTGTAAAGTTTTAACAGTTGTTTCTGAGGTGTTTTGCTAGAATTTTATTTGTTTTAAATTTGGTCCTGGATAAAGTACATTTTCTTCTTTGATAGTTCAAATGAATCATGTACCAACCAGATTTAAACTATCAACCTCTTTATTTTTTTTAGTAGTCAGGTTGATTAACATAATATTAGTCAGTGTTCTTGAGGCACTGAGTTACACTTTAATCATTACTTCAGTAAAAATACTTTTAGAGAAAACTATGACAGTATTCACTGATAACATTCTATAAAAAAAGTCCATTCTTTAATTTAGAAGACAGCACTGTAAAATTGATTTCACAGAGAAAAAAATGATCTCCAGCAAATATTGATATGAAACATTAGAACAATCTCCAAGGTTTTATAATAAATACAGGTACAAGAAACAAAGAGAGGTTAATGTTCAATCATTTCCAGGAGGGACCATTTAAAATTTATTCACTGGGTTTTTAATACATGTATTTTTTTCTTCAAGCATTTCATCAAGCATTCTGTTCTATGTGGGAGTTCTATGGCTTCATAGATACAATCAGTGGTCTATATGGCTATCAGTACTGCAAACTGTTTATTAAAATTTCAATTGAAATAGGCAGCTCAAACATGGCAAATTCAGAAAAAGAGCATCCTTAAAAAATGTGCTCTCTGAAACATTCAACATCACAGTTGCCATGGTTTTCTTTCTTAAAAAAAAAACGAAAGGGATCTAATTTTATCTTGCTGTTAAATGTAACCAGAGAGACATTATAAGGAAAAACATCTTGCTTGTTAGTCCACTAGTATACCTTGATATATTTTAAAAACACACTACAAAATATTTCTTCACCTAATAATTGTTTATTGAACACCTACTATGAACAATGTATTGTGCTACATATTATGAAGAAAACTAAAGATGACTAAGAGGGGTATTGGCATTCCCTAGCTCATATTTGGTAATAGGGGTGAGGGTGAGCTGGAGCAATGTACAGATAAATAACTTCATACAGAGGAGACACTCTCAAACTGTGAGCTGCTGAGGCGGAAATGCATCACAATCCTTTTTCTGTACTGCTCTCTAGTTCTTACAGAGTCTGGAACATAACAGACCCCCAGTGCACATTTGTTACTGAGTGCGTGCATGGCTGCGGGGAGTACTGTGGTAGCAACGATGGACATGCTTCCGTGGGAAGACGGGACTGATGCAGTTTCTAGAGATTTGCTTTTCAGAAGAGGCTGACTGGGAGGTGTCCCTATGCGAGAAAATTTCCTCTACTTTTATCTAAATATCCATAAAGCACTATTATCAGAAGGGAGAGTGAATTTGGAGCGCAATGCTCATTAAGAAACACAATTAAACATGTCATAAAGTGTTATAAGAATAATAATTACAACCAACAGGTACTCCCAGTTTACAAAGTTATCTCTCTGGATTATCACATTTGTTTCTCAAAATACTTCTGCATAAATGTCATTACTCTCATTTTACTAACAGGGAAACCAAAACATTTAACAACTTGGGCGTGATCACCAAGAGTGTTTACCAGACCTAAGGCTAGAATGCACGACATTCTGGACTGCAGGGTAATAAATTCCTGTGCACTGTATCACCATAGATTAAGGTTGGTACTTTTACCTTAAAACTTTTTAAATTAATTCAATAACTAGGTTATTTAACTTTATTGTTATTTTATTGGGTGGGACTCCTCTTAAAATGGTAACAAATTGGCAATTAATGCTTAGCATGTATGTGAACTAAATTTGTTGAGAAAAGGGCTAGGTTTTCATGTTTTTTTAATAAAATCTTTAGTTGCAAGTGTAAATATGGCTCTATTAGATTCCAACAGTCATTACATTCTGAAATAAGATGATGCAGACATTACACTTCCACATGAGGGGATTCCAGGGATTTCAAACTTAAAATTGCCAAACCATTTGCTGATCACTGAGTCACCAAATGGGAATAATGGTATTGAAGCAACTGTTCGTCTCTGTACCTGGTACACTGTGAACACTGGCCACACTGCATCAGAGTCAGCATTAGAGAGACGGTCTCATCGTGGTATTATGTAGTGTGAAGAGCATTACATTTGGAGTTGCAAGAAAGGTTTGAATTCTATATTTACTATTCATTAACTGTATGTTCTAGGAGAAGTTGTCCAACCTTCCTAAACATTTCCCCTCCTCCCAAAATGGGAATGACCTAATACACAAGAATCATATGAGATGTCTTACGTAATGGTACATAAATTAAAAGAGGTGAGGTAATTACACAAACAACCTTCTAGAACATCTCTACGCTCTTTCAAAGGCTAAATTCTTTCATCTGGATTCTGTCTCTTCATCCTCTCAATGACTGTGCTCCTGCAAGGGACACCTTTCCACGTCACCTCTTCTCTCTTGCTTAGTCCTGTTATTGCAGACACTGCTCTAGCAATACTTGTCTTTGAAGAAAAACAAACAAGCAAACGAACTCCCTTTCCTCCACTTCTCCTTCTGGCTGGTCTCCCACGTCACTGTTGCCTACACTGCCAAGTGACTGAAAATAATTTTTAAAAATATTCTGTCTCTACTTTTTCATCACACAGGCTCTTCCTAACCTACTCTCTTCAGGCTTCAGTCCCTTTCATTCATTCCATTTAGACTGCTCACGTACACGTTATCAATGACTTTCATGTTGCCATCCTGAGGCTCTCACCTGCCAGACCTCATGGGGCAGCGATCCTTACGGATGACACTCTCTCTTGTGGGACACTTTTGCTCACCAATTGGAGTACCAAGGTCATCCAATTTTTCTGTCATTTCACTGGCCACCCATTTTCCATCTTCTGGGTTAACTTTTCCTCTTCTGTTCCATCCAAGAGCTGGAGTTACTTGTTTTCTCCAACTACATTCTCTCCTTAGGTAATGTGTCCAGTCTTACAGCTTCACATACTATCATGTGCTCTTAACTCCCAGGGTTATAGCTATAGCCTTACATATTCTAGAATTTCAAAATTGAATGCCCAACTGTTTATGTGACATATCTATTTGGAAAGCCCTAATATGCATTTTAAAACTAATGAGCTCAAAAGAAATCCCTTAACTCCCATCTCCTCAGTTTGCCCCTCTCCCAGTCTTCAACTTTCCAGTACATGACCCCACATCTATCAAGTTGGCTGGGACAGAAATTTGTAAGCTATCTGTTCTTTCTTTCTCCCTTTCTCTCTTTCTCCTTCCTTCCCCTCTTCTCTCTCTCTCTCTCTCTCTATCTCTCCTATTCTCCTCTTTCTTTCCTTCCTTCTTCTCTTTTCTCTCTCTCTCTTTCTTTCTTTCACCACCATCTTCCATTTCATCATCACACCCTGTAGGCTGTTTCTTTCAAAGATCCACCTTTTTGCATATCCAAAACAATACCTTCCTGCATACCACATGATCTCACTCTAGATAATTTTAATTGTTTCCTCACACACAACAGTCCCAGTCATCCATTCAAATCAGAATCAGACCCCAACAAGTTCTCACTTAAAACCTTCTAGTGGTTGCCCACAACACCTATAATACAAATCCTTTATGCCTCTGCTTCCCCTAAAAATTTATCACACATCCTTCCTCCCTTGTCTACTATGTTCCAGCCACCTGGCTTTTATTCTGTTTTGTTAATTTAACAAGCTCCTTCCCAGCTAGGAGCCTTTGCATTAGTTGGCCTGGAATGTTCTCTCCTTTGTTTTTTACATCATAACTTAAATGTCTGTTCCCAAAAAGTCTTCTCTGATAAATTAAAGTAACCACCCCTCAGTCTTTATTGATTCAAATTTTCTTCATACCTCTTATCACACAATATTGACTTAGGTATATTTCATTCACATCTATCTTCCTCCATAATAATTTAAGCTCCATGAGAGAATGAGCCCTGTATGCCTAGTTCATTGCTATATATTCAGACTGTGCTCAACACAGAGTACCTATACAATAAATGTCTGTTGACTGGACAAATGAAAAGATTGTATCTTATCTTACTCTACATCTAATGAAAAAATTAAAATTATCTTTTTATTTCTTGCTGTACCACATTACAAAAGCTTATTAAGACAGTTTAGTTGGAAGTCAACTACATATAAGCTAGCAAGCTACAAATTAGTTTCATCTTGGAAAGCTTCTCCAGGCAATTTTCGATCCCTCCTTTCTTCTCTCTTTTCTTCCTTTTCTCTTTCTTTCCTCCCTCCCTCCCTCCCTTCCTCCCTCTATGTTTATTTGCTACTCTAGGTCAACAATATTTATGGTGCAGCTACCTTGATCTCTTTTATTTTAGTCTGTGTTAGGAAGTAAATAATTCTCCCAATTCTTTGTTGACATAAAGTATGGGCTATTCAGAACCAAAAGCAACTCAGAAAAATCAGACTTTTTTGTGGAAATGATAATGGTAAAACTTGTTATCTTTACAAGTGTGGTCCATGAGGACACAACTATACTTCCCTAGAATCCTTAATCTAATTTGATTGTAAAAACAATAACATATTTGCTGTGACAGGAATATGAGGGCAAGGGAAGTAGTGTTTCAATGTACTTCAGAGACCTTTGGCTACATTTATTCTTGAAACATAAATGCAATCAAGCTGCCAAATTCCTGGGTTTCCTGAGAGAAAATTTTAATCATCTGATTTTTTGTAAACATTCCTCTGTCTTTCTAAAAGAGGCTAAGACTGTACAGATGTGTAGAGAAAAACATTTTTTTCTTTAACTTTAATCATCTCTTTAATTCTGATGATACAGTTCTTCATTCTTAGACTTTCATATTTTACTTCTTAAACTATAACTCAGAATTGTAGGAAGGTAGAGATGATAAGGATTCCAACACAGTCCAATCTAATCTCCTTATTTTCTAATGAGAAAATAGAGTCTTGGCCAGGAGAAATAATCAGCTATGGTCACAGAGCAGATCGTTGTTATTCACCACATTCTGCAGCTCTCAGAATTCTTTCTACATCACTCCACTGCCTCGCACCACAGTACACAAGGTAAATAGTGGTCAAAATTGCCATTTCTGAATGAAGAAACATATACTGGATGACTCAGCACTTTGTTTTCAGAGACTCACAAAATTCATGAACAGTAACTGTGAAGATTCCTTATTTTTTGAGCTACCTTTTAAATTACTTAACTAGTTGTTCTCAAACATGTCTAGAAGTTAAATTTACCCAGAGGTGGAAAATGTATCAACACAATTTTTTATTGGAAATAATTGTAAATTTAGAGAAAAGTTATTTAAGAATAGTATCTAAATCTCTCAGTTTCTTTTTACCCATATTTAATAATTTTAAACATTTTGGCCACAGTTATAATTCTCTTCTTAATATATGGGTGTGTGTACATGTGTGTGTAGGTGAGGTCAGACACACACACACATACACACACATACATTTATGTTATTTTTTGAAGCTATTTGTGAGTAGGTTGCATACATCATGCCTCATTACCTCTCACTACTTCAGTGCATATTTCTTAAGATCAAGGATATTTCTCTAATGTAACACAGTCCATCGGTGTTGGCAATGATATAATACTATTGTCTAATCTATAGTCTGTTCTAATATTGTCAGTTTTCTTGATAATGTCCTCATAGTAATTTTTCCTCTAGTAAAAGATTCAGTCTAGGATAATGAGTCTAGCATATATCTGTCATGTCTCTTTCATCTCTTTCACTCTGGAACAGTTTCTCAGCCTTTGTCTTACATATATTGGCACTTTTTTGAAGAGTACGAGCCAGCTCTTCTATAGAATCTACCTCATTTGGGGTTTGTTGGATATTTCCACACGATTAGATTCGAGTTAAATGTACCATCAGAATATTACAGAATGATGTTGTGTCTTTCTTGAGGTATCACATTCAAAGGCACACATGTCCACTTGCATTTTTTGGAGATGCCAAATCTTGTCACCTGGTCAAAATGTTATTTAGTTTTTTTTCAGAGTATAGTTAAAGATTTCTCCAATTGCAACTTATCGTCAGTCTTTGGGGAGACATTCTGAGAACATGCAATTATTATGCTCCTCATCTAACATCCCTCTCTTGATTTATCATCCACAGATGATCCTTGCCTGAACCAATCTTAACTATGATGATTGTAAATGGTGATTTTTCCCTTCCCAATTTATGGGATTATTAGAAGACTTAGATGGGTCCTATGTTAGTATGCATCAGAATTGTCTCAGGACCCTTAGGTTCCAGGTCACACCGACTTTGATTTACTAGGTCTGAAGTAATACAAAGGAATTTGCATGTTAAATAAGCAGAAGAGGGCTATACTAGAAATATAAGAGGTCCAAAGCATTAAAATGTGTATAGTATATGCATTACCTCCTGATTCTCCCATTCCAACCCCTTGAAATGAAAAGTATTAGTAAAAAAACACCAAACCATAAAATAAAAAATTTAAATGCTCAACAAGTTTCAGTTGTTATCATGGTAATTAATTTAAAATATTAAACGTTAGACCAAATTTTTCCATAACATTATTTTTTTGGTAACGCTGTTTTGCCGGTTCCCTAAGCATGTTCATGATCAGTCTGCTCCAGGGGGGTCTGATATAAGTGGTCTTGTGACCATGCTGGCCCAGACCAATAGATTCATATGATTTATTTTGCTAATGTAAAACTGGTACCTTGGCTGACACTGAGAAGCAATCTGTCAGAGAGGCAGAGGCTGCATTAGCTGTTGATGCTAAAGAAACACTTTACAGTCCATATGCTACCTCCCCTAAAAAAAGGTTATAAGGATGGATTATTCGTAGACATTCATTATCCATTTACTCAACAAGTACTTGTTGAGTTCCTACTAGGCGAAAATACTGAGCTTGTGTCTGGTGGATTACAAAGATGAAAGAGAGAGATCATGCTTCATAGGAGCTTGGGACAAGAGATCAGAACTGCTATTTTCCCTGGAAGGATTTTCCAAACTCAAGGATTACAGGAGGATAACAAAACAGGACAAACATTTTGGACTTAGAGAGATATGAGTTCAAATCTTAACTCTATTTCTTCTTTGCTAAAGAAACATTTGGTAAGTTACTTAACTTTGATGGCTCTTGGTTTCCTCATCCATAAAACACTAACTCATTCCTCACAGAGATGGTTGAAGGATTACCAAAACAACATGTGTTGGGTACTAATGCATTATTTAGCACATAAGTTCTCCACAAGGGTAGCTGTTATGGTGTCAAATATAGTATGTATACTATATCATGGACAAATTACAATGATTGGTGATTTGCTTTATATTGTGAGGCTGTTTATGTGCACACACACACAGACACACATATGTATCACCTTTCCTTCTAAATTTAAACAAGCTAGTAACTAATATTTACATAAAGATTTAACTCAAGACATTTGTTCCCTTAGAAATCTGTATTCAGGAAAGCAGTTAGTAAAAGAAAAGCACACCCATTTCCAACAGGAATTGCTAATCTACGTCCTGCTGTTGTCATACAACCCCTCCAAACGCTGCATGGTTTATAAAATGGGTACAACATGGCCACTGCATGAATAATTAATACCTGCCATTCTTATCTCACAAATGGAACCCGAGGCATAAGGATGAGACAGCTTCTGAATTATTTTTCCCCAAAGCTGAACTGGAGGTTTATTTTCACATAAGATCCTTATAAATCTCTGTAAACTGTCTTTTGGAGTGGGGTACAGACAGGCAGAAAGTAAACATAGGAGGTCCCTAATCTCCAAACATACTGTACAAAAAAGATCACTGTTGTCATTTTAATATTTTCTAATATGTTTATAATGCATTTTAACATAACAATCCATAAACTGTCACTCCTTTCAGAAGTTAAAGAATAACTTTCATCTTTAACATTTGAGAAACTGTTCAATGGGAGTTTTAAATATAATGTGACTGAGGATTAATGGCATATTGTTGTACACATTTGCTGTAGAACCTAGCAGAGACAGATACAGAGATAGAGAGAGAGAGAGAGAGAGAGAGGCTGAGAGAGATAGAGCAATATAAAAATGATCTATTTATCTGCTTATCTATTCATGCCAAGCCACTTCACATCATAGACATCTGAGCCAAAAGTGGGTTTACATGATCTTTCCAAGATTTTAAGTTTGGTATTTTACCAAAGATAATATAACTGTGAAGTTCTTTCAAACAGAACTATTTAGTTCTTGCATATACTTGTCTTGTATATATATTGACCTAAGTTACTTTTGCACAAAGGACGAAATATTTAATTTGACTTCATTGCCTCCCTTCTTGAAGCCAGCAGGCTCAGTTTACAAATGTGTGAGCTACTGTGGCAGTCGCCCTCCTGCCCAGGGAAAGGTACAGAGCCATAAGCAGCCTACATCCTCTCCTCACCCCAGTGCCTTGGGCTCAGGCTGCTCAAAGCACAGATCCCCTCTTAGTCTATGGGTTTGAAACACACAGCCCCATTTCAAGGTGCAGTCCGCTTCCCTCTGTCATCCTCTGGAATATAAAAAGCAGGTAAGAGGGCAAAGACAGACCTGGGGTCTCCCCTCCCATCCACACTGCACTGTCCCTTCTCCTCGCATCAAAAACAATAGGTAAAGAAAAATAATGACTTAACTTCTTACTTGTCTAGTTTTCTAGTACTATTATTTGAAGATTTCTTCTGAATCTTTTTCTGGTGTAAGCACTGATATTTATTTTACAGGAATGCATTTGTCTGTGGGAGATACTAATTTCGAATCAACATAGAGGAGATACCAAAATAGTTTAGAAATTTTTAAATTTCTTTTTTTCAATCAAGTTTCAATGACATTTAATAAAGATTTACAGGTTTACGAAGTTGAGAAATATTTGGAAACTGATTGCATATTAATCATTCACTAATGCTTTCCAACTGATCTCAGAAAAAGAGAACATGAAGCCAAACAACTGCTTGGAAAAAAATTTGACCTGTATCATACTTTTAAAACAAAGCCATACTTTTAAAATTACTCAATGGGCAATTTCAACCTGACAAATCATATCATTTGAACTACTTAATTATTTGTTATCTTCTGCTGTGGGTAGAGTAGTTTGTATCAGATGAGTACTGCCCTTGGGAGCAAGTAGAAAAGCAGGAGAAAGGACCCAGTCATCTGGCTGAGCGTGCTGGAGAGCTGGGAGGTGACAAGAAGTGGAGAGAATACACCTCTTGCATTAAAATGAGTGTCCTTTACAGCTATACTTATCCTGGGGGCATTTGCCAATTCAGCATGGGGAGAAGGGTGAGAATCATAGCTTTTTGTCAAAGGAGATGCACCTTTAAGTGGTACTAAAACCAGTACAGCTTTGGGTAGACATCTGGGGAGCCTCAAGCACAGAGATGTTTACCACCAGAAAAAAAATAATTTCTGGGGCCATGTGGGACAGAATGGTAAAGACCTAAATGGAAAGCCCCTGATAAGCAGTATAATGTTTTGGCAGTCTCGTGTAAGACAAGGATCCACAGGAAGAGGGGTGTCTTAAAGAAACATCCGACTTTCAGCTGAAAACTCTTGAGAACCAGATGAACTAGAGGTAGATTCTCTTCAGAGCTGCTACTGAAGTCTCCACATGACACAGTCCATGATTAAGATGAACTACCATATTATCTGCCTAGTGAAGGGAAGGATGACTCCATTATGGAGAAAGATCCATCATCTGGATCCTCTATAATCTTTAATATACAATGTGTAGCACTTAATAAAAAATTATCAAATATGCCTCCAAATACTCCCAAGATAACATAAAAACCAAAAGAAAAAGTAGACAATAGAAATGCAGTCACAGGTGATTAAATATATGAATTTGATAAATAACTCCTATATTTAAAATAACTCTGCTATAATTAAGGCAATAGAGGGAGAGATGGTAAAAAATTTTATCAGAATATTGCAATTTGTAGAGTCAAATGATAATTCTAGAACTGAGAAGTACAGTACCTGAAATTAACCTATTAGGTGGATTAAACAACAGATTTAGATGCAGCAGCAAACAGGAGTAGTACACTCAAGAAAGTTAGTGGAAAATACCTGAATTTAAGCAGAGAAGTAAAACAATGGAAAATACAAAAAAAGTAACTTTAGAGACACGTGGAACACAGTGTAAATGGAAACCGCAGAAGCACCACAGAGAATGAAGAAGCAAGAGAGAGCTGCAGTTAGGAATGAAAAGCAATAGTAGAAGTAAACATGTAAGAATATACATATAACAAGAAATATTGACTGCCATTTGGCTGTATAAAACAGTAACAGATGTGTCTCTGCCAAGCCTAAAATATATGTAGAGTAAAAAGAATGGCAACAGCAATGTAGAAGATGAGAGGGAAAATGAAGTTTAGTATTCTAGTGATCAAAATTATTAGGAGTTTGGTAAAACTAACATTTTATTAGATTGTAATAAATTAAGAACTCATGTAATTTCTAGGGTAAAAATTGAAGAAGAGTAAAAGAATGTGTAACAACAAATTTATATAGAGGAAAATGAAGTATTTTGATTAATTCTCGAAAAAGGCAAGAAATGAAGAAAAAAAGAATTAAAAAATAGGTAGCTATATGATAGATATAAACCAACATGATCAGTAGTTACTTTAGATTTAACAGTATTAATATTCCAATTAAGAAACCAACTAAGATTATCACACTAAAAATAAATACAACCCCCAACTATATTCTGCTTACAAGAGATACACCTTAAATATAAGGACACAGGAAGGTTGTCTATACATAAACCATGCAGAAAGAAACAGCATGCAGACATCAATGGTGAGAATGCGAGGGCTCTTCTCCTATCAGACGAAGCAGGCTTTGTGGCAAGAAGCATTACTAGACATAAAGAATGGGTGCCAGTTATTAATTTATTGCCTCCCCGCCCCAAAAGGATTAATCTGCTTGCTGCAGGTTCTATGTCTATAATCCTTGGAGTTCTCTTTCTACTTATTTTAGTAGTTAACCACCTTTTAATCTAGTTAACTACTCTTTATACTAATCTGCTTAATCTAGTTTCTGTTTTCTTACTCTATTTCAAAGGACACAAAAGGATATTTTACAACAAAAATGGAGCTATACAAAGAAAAGACAGCACAATTCTATCAATAAAATCGCTTTAAATTATACAGAGCAAAAATTTACATTTTTCCAAAAAAGTGACAAATCTTGACTCATAGTTGAAAGTTTTAATAATCTACCTCTCTCAATAACTAATTTTTTAAAAAGAAAACTAAAAATTGATCTGCCTTTTGACCCAGCAATTCCACTGCTGGGACTATATCCTAAGAATCCTAAACACCAATCCAAAAAAACCTTTGCACCCCAATGTTCATAG